>VYXC01005982.1:1133636-1153660 GCA_013397175.1 Platysteira castanea
TATATTTATATATTTATATATTGCCAACAAATTATAATACTTATTGTTGAATCCTGTTTCCCTGCCATGAGTGTTTGAATTTATCATCTTGGTAAGTGAGATGAAAGTAAAGCAAAAAATGACAAAAAGATCTGAGTTTGCTTATATGCTTTGCAGTTTTGTATTCTTATCTTCAAAATATTTTTTTTAGGCAGCAATCCCAAAGTTTCCTGTTACCCACACTAAAATTTAAATGGTGGTGTCAGTGGAGAACTTTATAGAAGTGTCAGTACTGACTTGGGCTTTTTTATATTTTTTTTTTCTGTTAACTGAAACTGCAGAAGCTGAGTGGACAGTCAAGGAGAAGTGGGCTCACTTTCTGAAAGGTGACCACATCAACTAACACAATTTAGTGTTTGAAGGAAGAATGATTGCAGTTCAGGTTCTAGGCTCTCAAATCATCTTTAAGACAGGCTTAAATATTTCTAAGGTCAAAGTATCACAGATAGCAAGCTATTTCAGGACAGCTCCTGAGGCTGAGTTCCATGCTCACTCAGAATTGAAAATATAGTGTATTGTACTGTATACTGGACATCAAAGTCACATAATTTTTGCTTTAAATATCCTTTAACCACCGGCTTTTAAAATTAAGAATGTCATTATTCAACACTGGCTTTGTAATCCATGAGTTTAAAATATGTTGAGAGGACTGTGTTAAAGAGTCAAAAATAAAGNAAGTGTCTAATTATACTGGTAGCACTGTGAAGACACCTTCAGTGTGTCCCAAATGGGTGTAAAGACCTGCTAGTAAATGTATTCAAGACAGTAATTTGGGCATCATCTTTCAAATGTACAGGTAATGATGAAACAAGTGCAAGAACACATTCTTTAGAATTAGGCCTGTAGTAATACACATGTTCCAATAGATAAATGTCTTGAGAGCTATAATGCATAAAGCACCATCCCAGTCACTTATTCTATGTTGGAAATTTCTCGAATCTTTGCCATATGCTGAGGCAATCCCAATTCAGTAAGCCTGTTGAATTAACTAATAAAATTCAAATGTCATTCAGGCATTTTGTTTCAACAATTTGATTTTGTATTGTCATTTTTACTCAGAAGTTATTATAAATTAATTAAAAGACCATCTGAAACCCCTCAGGTAATTTTCAAACACAATGAGAATCTCCCTTGTACAGATACTGCTGTTTCTGTCGGTCTGTGAAGATATTTTAATCAGATACATTATTTTTTCTCCACTAAAATGGAAGGGGGAAATATATGATTATGGTCTGTTCCCACTGTCAGCAACACATAAATCTACTGGCATAAGTAGGATGCCCAGGCTGTAAGTCAATGGCACAAATCCAGTGTATTAATTCACTTGAAGTATAGCAGGCTGCAACAAAGCAAAAACGTATTCTGTGTAGGCTGTCATGTGTAAGAAAGCCAAGATGCAGAGAGATTTATTTAACACCTTTGGCAATTAATATACATATGTGTTATGATAGCTCATGGAAGCAGTTGGCAACAGTAGCCTCTAAAATAGCAGTTCAGCTGAGACTTTAAAGGATACAGGAAACCCACTGGTGACAAAGGATGTCTGTCTGAAAGCTGCTTCTCTCTCCACATCTCTCTGCTAGTCTGACTACTTGAGGTTCTCCACATGTAAGGCAGTTCATGATCTGTCATACTGCTGGATGGAATGCAAGATGATTCATCTCCTTCTCCAGCTGTCTGTTTTATGATTTTGTGAGACACACACCACTTCTCCTTTTCTGGGTAATTTTGGTCTTAGATGCCCAATACCATCAGCTTAATAAAAACATCATTCATGGGAAGGGTCTTTTACTGCTTTGCTGCTCATGCTGACTTTCATGTTTTAATAATTAGCCATTGCAAGAGGTGGGTGAGCCTTATTTTAATTTCATTTTACCGACATGGAGTCAAGGCTCTAACTGTTCAAAGGTGTTTTTTCTAAGATGTTACTGTCTTCCTATAGGTACTGGCTTACTGCTAGCTCATAACAAAAGTGAAAAAGCATTGTCCTCTGAGCTGCCACTGTTCACAACCTATGACACTCACATAAAAGCCACCCATTCCTGTTTAGAATGATGTGCTGAGCCACAGGGTGTCACGACCAGGAAGATAATATACATTCACTTCTGCTACTAAGGCAGAAAAATTCTGGAGCAAATAAAAAAAGATAAGCATTTCTCAAAATACGTCACCAGAAATCAGGAGACCTCACTAATCACAGCCAATTGAATTTTGCCTTCTGATACTGTTCCATTATCCATAGGTTTGGCCAGAAGAAGTAAATTTTTTAGGAGTGGTTTTTTTAGAATAGAGAATGACAAGGAACCTCTAACAGCTTGCAAGCTAAGCTGGAGAGAAGTAAGATGTATTTTCATTAGAGTTGGTGCGTAGTTTGGTGGAGCTTTTCATATCTTTGCAGAAGGTCATGTTTCTTTATATATTTATATATTTNAGTGTCAGTACTGACTTGGGCTTTTTTATATTTTTTTTTTCTGTTAACTGAAACTGCAGAAGCTGAGTGGACAGTCAAGGAGAAGTGGGCTCACTTTCTGAAAGGTGACCACATCAACTAACACAATTTAGTGTTTGAAGGAAGAATGATTGCAGTTCAGGTTCTAGGCTCTCAAATCATCTTTAAGACAGGCTTAAATATTTCTAAGGTCAAAGTATCACAGATAGCAAGCTATTTCAGGACAGCTCCTGAGGCTGAGTTCCATGCTCACTCAGAATTGAAAATATAGTGTATTGTACTGTATACTGGACATCAAAGTCACATAATTTTTGCTTTAAATATCCTTTAACCACCGGCTTTTAAAATTAAGAATGTCATTATTCAACACTGGCTTTGTAATCCATGAGTTTAAAATATGTTGAGAGGACTGTGTTAAAGAGTCAAAAATAAAGGGAAATAAAGTAAATATCTCGTGTCTAGATGTCTACAAATTAGATCATTGTCTAATATATTGTTTTGAATTTTTTTCCTATTTAATTTTAAAAAACGCGTTTCTTAAAATTCTGCTGAATATCTTGGTTTAATGCCTGTCTCAACACTCACAAAAAATCTTCCATTAGGAGCCTTATAGCCAGATTTGAGACCACAGGATTTTTGACCAAACACTGTTGTAACCTACTGAATATACAGTTATTTGATCCTTTACTAAAGATAAGGAAAGGCCGTACAACATGAAATCAATCCACCATAAATGGAAGAAAAACTAGAAATAAAACTGTTAACACAAGAGTACTTTAAATTTGATCTGAACTGAAAGAAGCCGAAGTTTCTATTTAACTGTCATTTTGTTTTCCTCAAATAAACAGGGGATTAATACTTTAAAAACACCAGCTAGAGCTGCTACAATGAAGCATGATCACTTCTGTGATCATGGACAAGAACATTTCCATGTACATCTGTCAAGATTATAGCAAAATTATATGAGGAAGTCCGAATTCTACTGCTAATAGATATTTCCACTAGATACCCTGGAGAGAGACAAAGAAAATGAACAAAGGGCAGAGAAAACAGCATATGAAGAGAAAGGGAAAAAAGAGGACACATAAGAGCCCAAAGTAGGAGGTAGATTTGAAAAAGGAAACAGAGAAAGGAGGGGGATGGAGGGATAATGAATACATGTTAGAAACAGGGAAGCTTTTGATAACACTATACCATAAGCTCGCATTTGTTCTTTCTTTTTGCTCATAGGCTATGTAAAGTTTGACCTCTGGAATTGCAGATGAAAATATAGAGATGAATTATACATATAGCACAGCATACTTAAGCCCACAATTAATGATTATTGTGGAGTGACATCATTATGGAGCTCACAAGCAATTTAGAGGGATACGAACTACAAACAACAAAGAAGTGAAGAAAGGAAAGTGCTGAAACTAGGAATTCAGTTAATTATATCTTGCAGAAGTCAAACAGATGAGAACACTTTTATTTTTAAAAGCTAAAATATTTTCTCATTATTTACTCACAAAAGCAGTACTGGAAGAAGGCAAGACTTCTGGGCTGAATCAACTCAAGTACAGTTTATTCTTCTGGAGACCAGGGATGTTCCCATTATCAGCAAGAGAAATTAATTTTTAAGAGGCAGTTTAACAATCTCAATTACTCAGAGGAACTGATAGTATAATAAGGTCCTGGTAGAATACAACTCCTATAAAGCAAAAGTTACTTGCAAAGGTTAATGGCATATCATTTACCATAAATTTCTTTTCTTGACTGTAGCTGAAAGTCAGAATGTGTTGAAATCTACTAGTGCTCAGACTAAAAATCATACTGATTCACATTTTTTTCCCCAATCTTGAAATTTCTCCATGACTTTACTCCTCTGGAGCTTATGCTCAAATGTGACGTGTGGGAAAAGCTGCAATAGTGAATCCTAATAACTATAGCAACACTTAAAATACAGTCTCAGATTATAATCTCAAGTAAGCAAGTGTTGGGTCATTTTAAAAGTAATTTTTATTGCTCTTTTAGAAGGAGATATTAAGACAAAAAATCACAACAAAGTTTTTTCATTCTTAAAATGTACTTTCTGGCAAGCAAAAGCTCCAACTGAAAAAGAGTATATTTTAATCTTTGGAACAGTTAAGTGTCTGCAGTAAAATTTAGTGAGTGGGTAATGTCCCTCCATTTGGACCTCAATTGCATGCACTTCAGTTCTTGCATTTAGATCACTGTTCTCCCTAACAAATAACTTATCTTCCTAAGGAAGACGCGATCAGAGCAAAATCCAGTGGACTTTTAGAGAGATATGTTTGAACTTTCTAAATAATATTGGCAATGTTTAAGCAATTATTATGCAAAGCTTGTACAATATCATGCTGCTAATGAGATCACCTTGCAGTTACAGTAACATCATTTACTTTGCCAGTACAAGCCTTTTACTTATAAAATATGTTTTCTCATCTGTTTATTTTGGTTAACAAAAATGAAATGGTATTGCTCAATTTTTCTCAGTTTGAGTAAATGCTTTTTTGCTTTACAGTAGCCAATTATAATTTTTTACTCACAACACATCCTAAAGAAGACTGGGTACTAAAGAGGGACCTTCCCAGGGCTGTGAAACAATTGTGGAGCTGACTCTGTCCTTGCCTAGCTGCCCTAAACCTACCCACAGCCCAGGATCACACTTTAGCACCCTCCTGAGGTGCTGCAGGGTCTCCAGCCTTGTTTCTGAGCAATTATTTGGATTTCCTGGCTTGTCCTTGGCCTTGAATTGTTACCTGGTTTTTGGCTGGTGTTCATCAATCTGTCATCAGGGCCTGTTGCCATCACCGCCCTGCTTCTCTTGGCTGTCTTGGGTGCTATGGGGCTGCACCCATCAGTGTGGGCACTGAACCTCTGCACCCTGGCTGCCCCTGGCCCCCAGCACCCTGATCCTAAGAAGCTGCTGTCCTGCACATCTCTGTGTCAGTGAGCTCAGGCCTTTTGAGCCCCGAGCTGGGCACCAAGAAGACTTCCCACTGTCCCACCGACTTCAGCTCTGCACCCAGAGCTTCCCTTGCCTCACACTGCCTCCAACCCTCCTACACCGACTGAGAAATGGTACAGTGGTTTCTCCATCAGATGAGGTTAATACTTCCTGAATTTACCCAGGGGGCAGCAGGCATCAGCCTGGCTCTCAGGCTCTCAGGAAAGGCTCTAAACTGGATCTACTCCTGTTTGGAGCCAAAGGAGTTGACTGTGACTGAGTCACACACATTTACAACAGAAGAATGCTCAGAAGAGATGGGTGTGGACGGTGTACTCACAGTGCTTGGAGCAGAGGGTAGAAAGTGATAACAGCTATGGTAAAGGGAAGTGAAGCTGAGCAAGGGAATTGGATTGGGATTCAACTGTCCAGTTGGGACTGTCAAGAGTCTAAAGGATCTAGATCTTCCCATCTAAAGGATTCAGTGTCAAAGTTTGCTGCAAAGACAAAGAGAGGAATAAAGCCAGAACTGACCAAGTTGCAAGAGAAGTTCAAGGTTATTTACCTTAGCCTACAGTTTTGTACAAAACCTCACTCTCAGAATTGTACTTTGATATAAATAACGTATACAGATAAATAGTGATTTAACTCTTAACGGGAAGCTAAATTTAAGTCTAAAATTTGTGCCTTAATTCATGCATTACAAGTGAGAGGTATAACATTTTACCTTCTCAAAGCTTGATTTGCTGCTTTTCAAAGAGAAACATTAGTGTTTTGGTGCTTGAGATGACTTGATTAAATCCTGGAGCCACTGAATTCTGTGTAAGGTTAGACACAGTCTGGCAGAGTTTTGCATATTTTACTCTCTGTGAGACAGTAAATAATTTACTCTGTATGAGTCATCACACATATCTGTTGGAATTCCTATAGTGCATCTGCAAATGTTTTAATGAACTGATTCTTCCCATTCCCCTCTACTTTCAAGTTGTCATATTAGTGTGTGCAACTTCCTTGGCAGACAGTGTGCCTCCTGATCTACTCTGTCTTTTCCATAGCTTCAGAAAACTCTGGCCTAGCTGATACAAACTCCTGTTTCACCACTATAGCACCATTACACAATACTGAGTAATCAACTGAACACACAGCTTATAGAGCTCAGAACTGAAAAGAAGCACTGCAGCTGCATGGTACATCCAAATTCTTCCTCAACAATGGCAACTCTGCCAAGTCTCCTCAACCACTCAGTAAAGCCAAATGAGCAGAATCAAGTGGGCATTGGACACCCCATGTAAAATTCTGCAATTCTGACCTGGGGAACAGAGGTGGGCCCCTAAACTCTGCAGTCAAAAGAGTAGGTCTGTATTCCCAGCATCCTGCAGAGTGTGCAGAAATGCTCAGAGAAGCACACTTAGCTACACACTTCCCACCTGTCCACATGGAACTGCTGTCCAGTTCTGGCCACAGCTCATGGTCTCAGTTTTTCCTGCGCAATATGACAATAAGATCCTGAACAACTTGCAGTGACTGCGGTGGAGCCCACACTGGAAGTTAAATTCTATTCAAGGTGACAACATATGAGAAAATAACAGGAAAAGTAGAAAACTATGACAGTTTGGATTCACTCGTGGTAAGATGTGATATGCTTCACCTTTCACCACTGACTGGTCCAAAGAAGGAATTGTGACAGAGCTGACTTCCATCTAACACACTTTGAAAATCCCACGCTGGGGGTAAGACATCATGAGAAACAAAGAAATATTCCAAATACAATAAACAAATAAACAAAATAAATAAGCAAACAAATGAATAACACCCTCCCCTTACAAAATCAAAACATTCAGAAAACTGTCCCTATTTAGAATCTACTGAAAACCTACTATTTTCACCACAAACTTTATAATTATGTCAGAAAATTGAGTTCTGACAGCAGAGCAGTTATAGACTGTATAGCGTATATCTCTGACTGCTGTTGAATTTTCAGTATGCTTGTCTTGAATATTCCATACCTGAGACCATCTATTGTCTTGGTGTGGGCAACTCAGGACAGTGGGATTTGTTTTTTACTTTTTCCAGTTCATATGTGTGAAGAACGAATTTGTGTTTCCAACTGAAATGACATTCTATTCTAAAAAAATAGTGCTTATAGACTGCAAGTGACTGACTGTAAATATGAAATTTCAACCAGAGATGGGTGCTTCACTTGTGTATAGAATAAGAGAATCATTGAGTATCCTAAGTTAGAACAGATCCCCAAGTATTGCCAAAAACTTTCTGCTGAGCACAGCAGTAACTTCGATTTCCTTCTGTTCAACTTCTACTGGCTGGTCTCTGTTCCCAGGCTGTATCTACATGTTGTAGTTGTTAACTGCTGCTATCTCAGTCCCTATGGAAATGGAAATAAACTGAGATGGTACTGAAAGGTTGCTAGGAAACAGTCAGATGATGGTGATGGGGAGGACAGTATCCTCTTATTGAGGATATTTCTCCACAGCTCATCAATCAAGATGGCCTTTGACAGTTTACCAATTATAGGTGCTGCTAAAGAATTACATTTTAAAAAAATCAGGAATACTTTTTCATACCTGCACTTAGGAAGACAAATGCAAAATTATCTTTGACGAGATTTTGCTGCTTTTCTCAACTGTACATGGAACTACTCTTAGAATTTATTCTAACTCGGGCTGATGCAGAGTGCAGTAAATGATCTGACAAGTTATATAGCACACTTATTATACTTTATATATCTCTTTATAGCATACTCACAATGAATATTTGAGTGCTTTCCAGTAGTGCATTAAGCAATGTGACTAATGCTTGTTACATGTTTATTCTTTCGTTCCTCTCCCCAGGGGAAGATGTGTCTACTGTGTAATGTTTTGTTTTACAACATATAATGCTTGTCTGACTGTTAGTCTAAATGTTTATGTTGCAGAAGGAAAGGTTAAGAAAATCTAATTTGCACTTGGAAAGGAGGATGGCACTCAAACTTCTTCTGGACCTTGCCTCCTGGCGTAGTCGATTTCTCAATCTCAGACTGGCCCCAGCAAAAACACTGTTTTCTATTTAATAAGATTTACTGTCCTTGGAAAGGTTTCCCTCTGCCAATAGAACAAATTCATCCATTACTCTTTTCATTCTGGGACTTCAGTTTAGATACCCTGCGTCCTGGCCACAAAAAAAAAAAACCAAACCCATGAAACTTAGAATCCAATTCAGTAGTTGGTGAGACTGGAAATAACCCTCTGTAAACCACAGGAGTTGTTTGTCAGCTGGAAGAGTTTGAAATCCCCCACAGCTCACTAGGCTACTACCACGGAGATTGTTTCTCTTGCCACACAGAGTTGCTGTGACCTGCAAGGGCAACCAGGACTGACTTTTAGCAAAAGGGGTTTCTGATGGCCTATGTTTTGGGAGTAATGCTTGCTTGTGCAGGAATAGGAAAAATACAAGGAATGGCAGCATCTAGGCCCCAACAGGAAAATCAGATTTCTGGTGAAAAAAACAGGTGTGAAGGAAAAAAGGGATTTGTTGTCTGGGTTTTTTTAATATATATTGCAGAAAATTATTGAAAGACATGCCTACGCTATATTTTCAATGCAATGTAGAGTTGTTTAATAATTAATTAATGATATTTGTAGTGAGCTGCAAGCAAATTGGTAAAAGGGAAGTGTAAAAGAGATATTGATTTCAGTTTTATCTTTATTTTATTTGTACTCCATAAATTGTAGAATTTCATCATAAAATTCTTACTTCATGCTCTATGGTGTTTTTATACTTTAGTTGTATTACTGACATTACTGTGTATTTTATATTTCAGAGCATATAATGTTTCTCATAGCAATAACAGTGTCTTTCCTGGTAACAGTCAGTATCATATAGACTTCTGAAGGTATCCCATAACTTCTGGAGATGAGCTTTGCAGCAGTCAGGACCATGTACCCAGGCTAAAACATCTGGAATGGCCATAAGGCTCAATATTTGCATATTAGTGAAATTGAAAACAAAAGGTTTCAGCAGATGTTAGCAAATTCAGCAAAAGTACTACTTGCATGCAGCGATGAGTAGATTAGCGTTTGCTAATATACACCACTCTTATTTGTCTTATTTTTCAGATGGCAAACAACTTCTCACAGCTTTTTTTTTTTTTTTTAAATTTTCCTTTGCAACTTGCAAGTATCTTTAAAACACAAAGGAGAGAGTAATGGATCAATCAGGTTTTCACACCTGTTTTCCAGGAAAAAATTGTGACTACCCTAAGAGATTAACAATTTTTTTTTGTCTATTCTCCCTTTATATTTTAATAGATATTTATTATAGTTTGTCAGAACTGTATCTGAAATACCTGCTCTTCTGAAAGAATATAAAAATAAACCTTTGTCTGTTATACTATACTACAGAAAAAAAAGAGTGTTCTCTTTTTATGTCCTGTGTTTAAAAAAATATAATCAGTGATATATATAAAGGCAAATTAAGACTCCTTTGCACAGCTTCGTATACCGTGAAATACATTTTTATGTTGGCAAATGTTTTTCTCTAAGATTGAAGTTTTTCTCATCTCAGCAGCTAGTTACAAGCAAATCAAATGATGACAGTGAAGGACCGATCATTTACTACAGGATAGCAGATGGGTCCCATGGTTTAATTGAATAATGTTGCTGCAGGCCTTACCATTGAACAGAGGTGTTGAAAACTTCAGTGCTACAGAATTTGCTGCCAAAGAACAAATGCAGAAATGGCTGCTTGGGAAAATTTGTAAGAGGAAAAACCAAAACTACTTTCAAAAAAGAAATCTATTGGAAACCTGATACTATTATTCTCCTTACCTGGATATCCTCTTCTCTGATCTTCCTTTATACTTAACTGCATTCTCAGCTGAATGAATGAAAACAAGTTTGTTTCAGTTTTCTCCTGTTTCTCAGCTGATTTATATCAGTTGTAGCACATGAGTCTCAGAGGACTAATCATAGAAAAATCTATCTGCATTGGGGTGTGTTTTATAATATGCTCCCTCAAAATCTTGTGATAGCATTTTTGTAATGTCTATATAACATCTGACACCATCTAAACCTTACACGTTTATTCTTCTATCCTCTTTGGGTTAGATTCTTTCTTCAGGAAATTTGCTATTATATTTGTCCCAGTTTGAAAAACAATTAATGATTTTTTTTCCCCCTGTGTATATCAGACAATGTTTCTATCTCAGGAAATAAAGTTCTCCCTGGTAAGTTTTCATAAACAGAAATTTTAATTCCTCCCATTTACGTAAAATTTATTCAGTCAGAAAAATGATGTAAAAAGCCTTACTATGATGATCAGAAGAAGGTTATTTCTTTCTTAGGAAAAGTTAAGTGGCCTAATAAAGATGAGAATAAGAGGACTTGTGGTGAATTTTTACAAATATATCATAGTAAAAATTGGGAATAAAAAAAACCTTAAACTGAAAGGTGACAGACACTGGTAATTTAATCAATTAATTCCTCTAAGAAATTATCATATACCTAATTCAAACATAATTTCTCTTAATTGAGGTTTCAGGTTTCTTCTCAGTGCAGCTGAGAATTGAGCTTTAACTTTGAACCTGACTCATGATCTCTTGCTATATAAAAGCCCCTGCAAGAACTCAGTCAAATATTACTAATGATAACATATTTTGTGTTTTGTTACTAAGTTCATGAATAAAGAGTTCTTTTACTAGTCCTGTATATGTGTCTTCTTCCTTTCACCTACTCAGTTCTCAATATTAAAATGAGGTTCTGTTTTTCCAAAAGACGTTATGGATTTATATTATTTACTCAGAAAATCAAAATCTATGCCACAATCGAGTACTATGGAAGTATTTTTTAAATCAATTGGAAATCGCATAGAATAGTTCAGCCACAGTATGCTGGAAAAAACAAACTCCTGTGAACCCTAGCAGAGTCCAGACTCCTAGAATGACAATAGCTGTGAAAAGCAGTAAAATAAAACAGCAGGCAGTCTGTTATTTTTCTAAGCTATCCAGTTTTTACAAAATTTAAAGTCAGTGTAACTATTCATGCATTCAAGTATATTCATGATTGCATGTGGAGACAGTGGATATAATTGGGATGATAGTGGAACATGTACTCATCAACTCATAATGTCTCAATTTAAAACCTGCACAGAAACTGAGTGGGACAATCACTGTCAAGAATTATAACGATGGGGACTAAATATTTAACTGCTGCTACCTGTAAAAAATAATAATAAAGGTGGTCATTAGCACTGTCACTGTACATATTTACTGCATCCTGATTTATTACTTTTTCTGCAAATCTCCTATGGTATGTATGAGCTTTTGTTTCAATAAGAAAGGGTGTGAACACAATTTTAGATTGCTGGAGAACAGACAGGAATATCTTTTTTGGGTTCAGATTCACCAAAGCATGGTTTTTTCTTGCAAAATTCTACAGAAAGTGCTTTACTCAGGCAGCCCAGAAATGGAGCCAGACCTGCAGTCACTGCCTCAGACAGTGCTACCATCTTTTACCTTGTGAGGATGTTACTAATCATTAGAATACTAGGATTCACTATCAATTCTGGCTTGGGACTTGCCAGAGTTCAATCACCTGGATAAACTGGAGATAGTATTGACAGAAATAGGGAGTCAATATGAAGATGATCTGAGAAATTAGAAGAAACACGAAAGATCAAGGAAGAGACATAAAAAGGACAGAGAAGAATTAATTGGTTAATTGAATGGAAGGATGGAATGGAAGGAGATGGGGTTCCAGAAAGTAAGAACAAAGTAAAGTTAGCATTGATGAAAATAGAATCCTGAAGAAACTTGAAATCTAAGTATGTGAGGCACTTAAGCTTGCTTGGTTTTACAGGTGAAGGAAAATTATGGAGGTAACCTTGAACTTGAATTTTGAAGAATAATGATATGTTCTCTCTAAGTGGTCAAGTGAATCCTCAAAACCACTTTGTGCAGAAGACAGCTCAGACAAAGGTCGATCTGAGCAGCTCAAGCCTAAATTTGAAACAACACAAGAGAAAACTGTGTGAATTATCTGCCAAGTATTGTTCCATACATACATATTGTTCCTGCTTTTTCTTTATTATTTTTTGTGGGAAAAGGCAGGTGAATGAAATATGTATCACTTAAAATAGCCAGTTCTGGATGTAGGCTCTTGTAAAAGCTATGTAAAATCAAATGTATTGAAGGACCTCTGATTAGAGTCTGGAAAGTTGGGAAGCAGAACAAGCACCAAGTTTCTAAATATTACCATCAAGTAGGAAATACATATGCAACTAGATCATCTAAATTTATGTACCAATTACAAGCAGTATTTGCATGCTTAGCTGGCTTTCCTCAAAGGCTTACCCACCTCTTTTTATGCTCCCAATTACACAGACAATTGCTATTATTAGGCAAGCAGTGCAGATGAATCTGTCAGAAGATTCATCTTGCAGAAAGGAGGACAAAAAGATTGTTGGCAAGCGTTAGGTTTTTTCGTTATATCTCAAACAATAGCTTCTCCAGGTTTTGGAGCTATTATGGAGAGTACGTATCCTTCCCTTCGTCACATGTCTAACATGGAATTCAGGTTCTTCTAAAAGTCAGATTTAATCTATTGAAATACATGGAGGCTACACCACATGCTCCCTGTCCTTGCAGTAGCAAAACAGGATCTTTGGGAACATTCTGCTGGAGAAGACATTGAAAATAGAGTAATAAAGATGCCATTTTTTGTGTTAGTTTTTGTTGATCTTTATGCTATAATAAAACAAGGCTATAATTTAATTACTTAAAATATGTGCTAATCACCCAAATTTTGGCAATTTAGTCCAGAGATATTTTTGAATGGGAATATTACTTATAACGTTCATCACATAAGATGTGATTGTTTCCATTTCCATTCAATTGGGGATGACTTCTATAAAGTATGGAAAAGGAAAATTTCAGGGCATTTTTGAGTATGTAGTTGCTTGTTAAACAGTTTTTTTCACCTGTTTACATTTTTAGATTACCTATGTATTTTTGTTGGTTTATTTGAAGAGCTTCTCTTCACAAAAAGATGATCAGTGCCATCACGTCATATGTGGGGGATGACCAGGAGACCAGGTCCAACCAGCATGTTGTGCCAGGGGAAGTTTAGGTTGGATGGCATGAAAAATTTATTCATGGAAAGGGTTGTTAAGAATTAGAACAGGTTTCCTGGGGAAGTGGTAGAGTCAGTCTCTGGAGGTATTTAAAAGACAAGTAGATGAGGCATTTAGGGACACAGTTTAGTGTTGGCTTGATGATCCTAGTGGTACTCCAACCTACACAATTCTATGATTCTATGACATACAGCAGTGTTTCCATTTGCTCAGAGAAACGGTGCAATTGTAATTTGGGTCAGAGGTGATGTATTCAGTTCATACTGTACTTGGTAACCAAAAGAGTGTGCTGCCGTACTGTTACAACAGACTAAAGCAGAATGCCACCGCGCGTTAACTTGAAACTTATGAGCACTTGCAGAGCAATATTAGAAGTTAGAAAGTAGAAATAATCTGTAGTATTTTCATATTTTGATCTTTGGAAAAGAAAAACCAAAGTTGGACTTCTCTGAGAGATTGTGGTGGTTTCTTGGCCACTTCCAATCAAAATAAGTTATTTATTCAGTAGCAGCTGATAAGACAGATATCAGTTGTCTGTCTAATTTCCCCTGCTTATTCTCTTCTTTATGCTAGTTTAACTTGTTCCCTTTTTCATTGCCAACAGCTCTTCAAACACTTTTTTATGCTATACATTCCTCTGTGCTTTGTTTCCTGCTGTATTGTGAACTTTGCAGAGAAAATACATTATAATACAAGAGATGGAGAAAGAAGCCAAAGGAAGCAGACAAGGCAATAAACAAGAAATCAATATAAAACCCTCTGTTATGTTTGACTTCCTCCTGTAGAAAGCCGTGGAGGAAGAAGTGAGAAGGCTTAGCTGGTAGCAATGAGTTTGGCATTCTTGGTATAGGTGCTTTTCCATTACATCCCAGATCCTTCCCCTTATCATTCCCTGCTAGATACCTTTCAACACTCCAGTCTTATTCCTGCTGTAAAAAGCCCTAATCACTAGCAGAGACATCTCTGCCTGCTGGCAACGCAGACATAAATTCCCATTGTGGTGCTGACCACCCCTTGAAATATGTTTTGATCTTGTTCTCAAGACTAAGCATCACACAGGCTTTCAATATTTGGGCACACACAGCTATGCCAGGCCTGCTCACAAAAAGGGAAAGCCAAATCATGTCTCAGAACAAGATAAATATTGCCAGTCACTTGACAGTCACTTCCACCTATCCTAAGCACAAACCCTCATCCCCAGGAGACATGCCTTTCATTAATCATCCTGCACCATGCAGCCATCGAATACAAAGATGATTAAAGTTGTGCCCTTTGCGAGGTTGTTATTGACAAGTTTCACTGTGCCTCTGTGATGAACAGCTCTTATTTTTCTTGCCTCCCACACATGTTTCTAGGCACACGAAACAATATTTAGCCTTTGCGGTATGTCACAGATTCAACTATGATTCTCTGTTAATTAGACACTATTAGTATTTATCAGAATGGCCCTTTTTATTGGGTTTGAATACCTTTGCTTAAGTACGCCTTATGCAGCAATTACTGGTGTTCTCTTCAAACCGCCTATAATTCAGTTTCTTTCCTTTCTGTGCTTGGGTAAAATACTACAAGCATCTTCTTTAGGTAAACAGACAAATGTGCAAAATGTATCATTAACTGGGATATAAAAAAATGAAATCCTCCTGCAAAGTAACTAGTTTTGATGCCTGCTTTTCCCCCACATTTTTCAATCTATTTTCAGCTCTTTTCTCATAGGCACGTGGGATTTTACACTGTAATAGCTTCTTCTCTATCCTCAAAGGAAATAAAACTGATAACAGACTTTTCTATTAAGCAAGCAGTGAAGTCAGTGTGCTGACAAGATGTTAATTTTTTTAAAGTTTCCTCATTTCTTTTTTCTAATGCTACTTCATTGAAGATAATTGGCCTTGTGTGAATGTGTTTGTACTTTTAAACTCAGATGGCAATTGTGTTGTCTGTTTTCTCTGTTTAAAATATTTGTAAGTTCATCCATTCATACTTCAAACACTAATTTATGCATTTTTCACATAGGATTATTATACACTTAGGTTTTATTCATTTAAAAAGGATATGCCGTATTACTTCTTCAAAGTAATGCCAAATCATTCAATTATGTCCTTAAACGTAGCTTTTTCTCATTGTGGAAGAAAGCCAGTTTCCCACCCTTTGCTCTCTCCCTCACTATCTCTGCCCTCTAATTCCAGTGGTCATGAAAAGACATTTTCTTTCTTGACTGCTTCAACATTGAGTGCTCCTCTCTTGTTAAAAAAGTCAAGCATTTCCTACTAAAACTTAAACTGACATTTTTATTATACTTCTGATTCTGCTGAGTGAGAAGACCTTAGACAAAAGGCACTTTTATAAGGGAACTATTCACAGGAGGCTCTGCACTTCTCAGGAATGGGAAAAGCTTTACCTAGTCACAAGTAAAGGCAGCAAAACAGAACAAAACTGAATGCTGTAGCAGTGCCTCAGATTTCCCAAGCTGAAAGATTGGTTACAGGCTGCAGCATTGACCCTTTAAAGGTAGGAGATAATGAATCTAAATAACAAACAATAAAAGAAAGTGGGTCCAGAGAGATGATATGATATTTCCTCTCAGTTTTTAAGACTATGATCATTAAAAAAATATACAGACCAAGGAAGACTGAGAATGTCTTAACTGCAGAGGAGACATTATGCAGACAATTCCCTGATAATAAGAACACCAGCAAGACTCAAATGAGGATGAAAGAGTTTGTGCTTTTGCTAATAATTCAAAAGTTAGAAATCACTATTTTGCTTAATTCAGTACCCAAATACAGCCCCCACCTCGAGCTAATTTGGCTACTCACTGAGGATTAAAAAGAAAAAATTCTCCACCTCTTATACTTGACTTTAAATAGAGCTAGTTGAAACTGTTTCTATTATTCATTAATTTTGGACAGCTTTCGTCATAGAGTCATGTGGTCCTGCAAGGACCTCAAGGATGGAAACTCACAGGGTCAAAAACAATCCCTTGTTTGGACATTTCCCTCCCATTCTGCTTTCTTCAGCCACTCCAACGTTTTTCTCATGGTCATGAGCAGGACAGAAGAATTACAACCCTCACTATACCTGCTACCTGAAAATAATAATCCCTAAACCAAAGCATAATCAGATTTCTTTAAATATATTTGAATAGTCAATATTTAAGACGTTTTCTGGAGCAGTGAAATATGTTGGGATTCCTGAATTTGGAAGGTCTTTTTAGGCACGTGACTGGACTCCATACACTGCAGGTCCCCACAGGTTTGGTGTGGAATATTTAGCTACTCAAACTCTGCATGCCGAGAGAACAGACTTCATTTTAAACTGGCAGTAGTCCATATTCACAGATATGAAAGAAGGTATTTAAGTGGGAATTATACATAGTCCTATCACCTGACAGTGCCCACTTCAATGTTTTCTTGAAGATGAACAACCCACTTTTAGCATAAAACTAATTTAACTTTTCCCTTTGATAAAGAGAAATGAGGAATACCGATAAAGCAAGGTAGCTAGTAAACATTCATTTTTTAATATTTGAAATAAGTGTTGTCTCATGCATATCCTGGGGTAAAAAGTGGGATTATCATGCAGGTTATGATCCCGTTCTCAGAAGTGGGAAGGGGAAAGGGAAAGTGATTTTCCTTGTAAAATGAGGCAGCCTGGGTGATACTGCCATAAATGACATGGATTTGGACACAATCACTTTTTCTGCTGATCTTTTTTGTTTTTATTTTTAGAGAAGTCCAGCTCAGTCTTTTCAAGTACTTAATATGTGACTACCCTCATAAGGAGGCTTCGGATGGAATTTGGGGGAAATTTGCACCTGGATAATTCAGAAAGCAGGCTGCATAAGCCGGGTATTTCTCACTTATCTCTTAGTAAATCACTGGGTCCTCAGAATTTATATTAAAATCTTTAATTTTTACAGCTATGCTTTCTTTCTTGTTAATTTTAAAGGTAATTTCTATTTCTCTAACCAGAAACACATTGAGAAATTATTTTTGTAATGCAGCCATTGAGTATTCAACAATTTATCTACAGTGATTGCTGCAGTCTTCAACATTCCTTATTCCTTCTCTGTCTTTGCTCAGTATAAAATGGTTTTATTTAATTCTTCTGTCTTTAACTTCTTCCTTTAAGACCCTTCTGTGGATGAACATTTTCACTTTGTTACATGCTGCTGTTATTTCTAGTCTTTAAAAAAAGCTTTATTCCCTACATCTTAACACAACTTGGGAAGATCATTAAATCACCCACTCTGAATGATAGGTTCACTGTAATTTTTTCTAAAGATAAAAATCTTTAATCCTAATGAGACAAATCCTCTTGGGCATAAAGTTATTTATTAAAGAAGTTTCTCTCAATCTTAAAGCACATTGAAAAAACCCCCACACAAGCTAACCCAAACCTTCGTGAGGCTGGGTTCACAAGGAAATGCTCCCTCCTTGAGAAAATGGCAACGCAGGCGTGTTCATTCAACTACAGTAAAATTTTAGGAGTCCAGGGTTAACTACAGAGATCTGAAAAGTCACATCTTAAAGTTGTTTTTATTCACTACAAATTCTGTGCCTTAAAAAAAAGCCAAGCTAACACATACCTACTCCACCAAATCTAATATAAAGAGTGAGAAAACTTCCAGTCTTTTAAATATTGAAGCTCTATTTACTCTTCTTCTATATCAATCAGTGGAGTTTAAATGTCTTGGGAGACAGCCTGTGTGAACAGCAGAATAAGTTTTCTCCACTCCAAAAGAACTTGTTAGGAAACTGTTTTGGTTTGGGTTTTTTTTAATTTGTTTTTTTTTTTTTTTTTAATGATGCTATTTGTATAGATAATAAAGTTTTAAATTTAGAATAAAAAAATAGATTCTTAATCATTAGTGCAATAATTTCACCCAGAAAGCAGATGTCTCAGATTTAGTATCACAGCAAGAGCTTTTTATACTGCCTCCAAAAATATATGCTGAACTGTGTTTAATTACTTTCTTAAAAAAAATAAAAATGACTGTTGCTGTAAAGAGATAGTAAGAATCAAAACCAGAATAAATTTGAAGTGCTGATAAAAAAATAGATTATGCTGACCATAATGAAGCAATTTTCTAAAATTAACATTAAAGATCTAATGATATGCATGCAGTTTCACATTATTTAAAATAAATATATGTATAATCAGCGTATTTCAGTTTCATTTAGCATCTCTACAAATCTATATAGAAAAAACTTATTTTTTTAAAATCCAATTTACTCATCGTGACACAGTCATAAAAATAATGTTCATTTCCAAGGACTGAAATTTATTGCTTTTACCAGAACTGGCAAGTTCTGGAGAATGGACTCATAACAGCACAGTGGCCATAATACACAGAAATCAAATTACACTGAATGCAACAGTTAAGGTCTTTTAAACATCCTTTTAAAGTATGACAAATGCCGGTGGTGGAATATTTTGGGATGAGGTTTTTTATTTGGAGGTAAAAAATACATTTCCTTCATTAGAAAATAGTTTAGAAAACAATTTTATTCAGCAGGTGTGAACAGTGTATGTTCAGGATTTCTCAGAGGACAGGTGTTACAGAACTCTTTTAAATTCCTTTGAAATCAGGGTTTGTTCTGTGGTCTCTGTGAAGAAGGAGATCTGTTTTTCCAGATCTTCCAAAATTATTTTGGAAACCTTCCATGGTGTTAGTGAAGGACTGGGAGGTTAAAATGTTTCCCTTTATCTTTGTGCTAAGTTCCCTGTGACAGTTCCCCAGCTGATGAGCGTTTGCAGCGAAGCCTGGAGGGTACCCAGGGAGCTGTGCTGGCTGCCGCAGCCCAGCATCTCCAGCTTCACAGCAGCAGGGAGGAGCAAATCCTCAGCACACCATGGCTGGTTTATTTCTCCGGATGCTCCAACACATCTGTGGTGTTCCGACCTTGCATGAGGCAACTGGGTGATACAGAGCAGTGGGAGGTGAGGCTGTGAAGGCATTCCTGGAGGTCTGGTACTCGTTCTAGGTGTTTGTGAGGCGCCTTAAATGGAAGACTACTAATCCGAAACAACAGGAAGAGCGCGAAGCAAAACACTTCTCCTTTAATACTACATGTCCGTGTCTAGAGCAAAATTATCCTAACTGCAAACTACAACTGGCAATCAAGATGACAAAACCTTTCAAAACACATATCCAAACTGAATATTCTCTGAAGTCTGGGCTCCAGTACTAGTTTTCTCAATCTCATCTAGTGGCATAAGAACTGGCTCTTAAGGGTGGTAACCCAATGCTCAAAACTCTTCCAGGACTTTCTCAGTCTTGTACCAAAAGTAAAAATTGAAATCTGTCTAAAAATCTATATTTATCTGCATATGACAAGAGCATGGTGATCCCTAAATCATGTAGAGAATACACGGTTCAGCTACAAAGTAGTTAGGTATCACATTAAATAAGTTGGATTGAGGGTTTCCATTTCCACAATCCATTTGCCAAAAAAAAAAAAA
>VYXC01005982.1:1153688-1171044 GCA_013397175.1 Platysteira castanea
AAAAAAAGTTGTGAACTAAACCCCTTCTAAATAAGACTGTAAGAAAAAAAACTCAAACCAAAATCAAGCATAGTGTGGCCTAAAATTCAATAATTTAAAGCAAACCAAAAGTTTTCCTGAAAATTTTAGAAAGAAAATGCTGTATTTCATATAGCCATTAAATCACTGCTGTTATAATTCTTTAGAATATCAGGGTCTAGAAGGTAGTCTGGGAATAAAATTCAAAATGAAAATTATTATTGTTTGTGGATATTACCAAGAAAAATAGGAAAATGTATTAATTTCTAAAATTGTCAAGTAGACAATATATTTAATCTGTTACAGAACAATGTTGATAATACATGAAGAAAATCCAGATGCTTACGGAGTTACCGATTCCTAAAACTGGTAAAAGATACATAGAGCTAAAACTCAGATATAATCTTTTGTGATTAATGATAAAAGAAATTACTTAGTAAACATGAAGTGTAAGGGATAGAATTACTGCTACCTTTTTCCTTTGGGAGAACTCAAACAAGAACCTCTCCCGTGAAAGTGGATAATCATCAGATAGAGAAGATATTAAACAATGCCTTCTCTGTCCATATGGAGGGCTCAGAATGAATGTTGGCAGCACACAGCCAAGGACCTGAGTATTTTCCAAGGGAAAGTGATAGTCAGAGGAACTGTTTCCAAGAAGTGGCATGTGCTCATGGTGCAGCAGACCTTTAGCTCTTCATACAGCTGACTTAGCATTTAAAACTGCAGTAGAAGAGTGTACGCCCCTAGTATTCTGCCCCCCACCCGGCTATCTTTGTTACAGTTACACTTTTCTCCTGCTACTTTCTTGAGGTGCAATTTGAATTTGCATTCACTCATGTTTATAAAACCTTCAGCAACTTCTGCTCGAGAAAAATAAAAAACACAGATGAAAATACTTGACCATCTTGGAACATACAGTAGAATAGGTATGATGAATGAAGCAGTAATATGCAAAGAGCAAGACCTAATGAGCAAGTAAAATTTGCAGGAAATCGAAGGCCTAGTGTGAAGCATTATGCTTATCAGAAAAAGCAGCTGCTCTGGGAAAGCTGCAGCTCATGACATCAAATCATAATGAATCATCATCACCAATTCCCCACACCCTATCCCATAACCAAAAACCACACAGACTAACCAAAGGCTCAAGTCTTCAGTTATGAAGCAAGACAAACAGTCAAGGGGACTACTACTTTGTGAAAGATTATAATTAATGGCATTAGACCTTTCCATGCTGATTATTCATCCTGACTTAAATTCCTACTGGTGAGTAGGCACACTGATGTCAATAGTACTATCTGCCTAAGTATATGATCATCCAGCTACGGGAGGCAAATTTAGATTAGGATTCACCAAGGTTAAGATTGTTCAGAGTATATATCAAAAAGATAATTTCTTAACAGCTTGCCCATGAAAACTGCTCTGTGTAGAAGTGGGGTGATTTTATTCCTACTGTTTTTATTTTTTTATCATAAGTAAAAGTTCTATAAACCAAAAAATTTCCCTTATTTCTGTGCAACTTCATAGTTCTGAAAAAGGTGGAGAAAAAATAAAATTACTTAAAGATTTGTCAAATTATATAAAGAATATGTGTAGAGTAGAAAAAAATTCCATCTCATTTTCGAAGCACAGTTTTATCCAACTTCAGTGGATTCAGCCAAACTCATTATCACTCTCCAGGCTCCATCGGAACTGCCCCAGTGTCTCGGGGTGACTTTATGATGTTGTATCCCCTATTGCCTGCTCTATGCCCAGACATGAGTTCTGTGCCTTTGAGCCGGGTCTCAGAGAAAGGAGGGGAAAGCTGAGAGAATTCTTCAACATGGTTTGTGTTCAAGGACACACACATTCCCCTGCATCCTCATTGCTGCAGAGCCCACGGGGCACCTTCCTGCTTTTCATCAGATTTTGGCTCTGTTTCTCAGGAGAGAGAGACAGAGAGTTGAAATTCTTTGCTTTTTATCTAGCCTGCTAGCTGAAGCAAGAAGTTTTCCTGGGACTGTGCCTTCTTCTCCTGGGACTGTTCAGCTCTGGTCCAGAACACCATCACCGGGAGGCCCCGCACAGCGGCCCAGAGGGGCCCACCCGCACCCCAGCTCCGGAGGGAGCAGAGCCACACCTACAGAAAGGACTCTGAATCTACCAGGCCTTCTCCACAGCGAGAGCTTTTATTATTTAACATTATTCATTCTCTTGTGGCTGTGTGCACCCTGCTTGTTAAATAAACAGGTTTTTTTTCACTTTCCTCCATGAAATTGCTTTTCGAACCTGTGGGGGAAGGGCTGCTAAAACCTGCCTTCTGTGGAGGAGACGTTCCTTCCAGAGCATTTCCCCCTAATTTGTCTCAAACCGAGACACCCAGTGGTACAGATTTTATTGTAGAACTGAAAAAAGAGCTCAAAAAATGGTAGCTCAAACCATATGAGACTATGAGGTAGTCATATGAGGAGACATATGAGGTGTGCCCAAAAATTATGAGAATCAAAAAGAAAGACATGAGAATACTCTTAAAATACTCTTTACTTTTTTGATTTGGTTCGATTTGTTTGAGTTTTTTTGTACGGGATGTATTTTGAAGATACCATCTATGCTCATGATATCTAGAAAGTAAGGATTTGGTAAAACATCATCCTTCATCATCTTCTGGTTACAGATATTGCCTTAGTTAACTTCCACCTACCCTCATCCCATCATCTGAAAGTCGTAATTTCTCCGATACAGAAGTTCAATTGCTCACATTAGTATGCATTCATAATTTGTTTCAGGCTAAAGCATACAGTGTAACCAAAATACTTTAAATAGTATCTGTTTACTACCAGAACTGAGAAGACAATAATGTGCTTAGCAGCTGGAAAGGATTTTGCATAAAAAGTGTACTGTTACTGTGTGTATATTTCTAGCTCTCTTTTTTTTTTCCTGTCTAATGGTATTTGAGATTTTCATGCAATGCTATAATTTTCCAAGTTGGAGCACTAAGAGAAAAAAAAATGATGTCATATATCACAGAATAATGAGATTAGGGATCACCAGCCCTTTCATGTGCCCATAAGTGGTAGGAAAACTATGCAGTGAATTTTTAGGAGTAAAGTCAATGTAAAGATATTGCTGCTATAAAACCAGTATAAGTTCCCTTATTTTGTGTGCCTTGTTACTTTTAAATCAAAAGTCCAATAAGAAACCAGTACGTATGAGAAAGGATTAAAGTCAACTTTCCGCTCCAAGAAGACAGAGCTGGATCTTAAACCTGCTGTCTCCAGGTTTTTCTCCTGGTGCAAAGGCAACTTAGGGACGTAGAACAAGTTCAAATGCTCGTGCTGTCCCGACAGTTCTCAGGGAGAGGCACTAGCATTTCCCTCAGAGCAGGTCAGCCCTCAGCTCATCTCTGCTGAAAATGACAGTCATAAAATTATCTGAGCCCTATGTTTATTGGTTTAGAATTTCCTCACACACAGATTGTCCTTTCCCAACCTATAAGTACTTTTAAGTGAAACAACACAGAGTTATACTTGTGAAAAAGAGTAGTAAATCAAAACGGAGACCAGTCTCCATACCAGTGCAAAGACATTTTTCTTGGCGAACACGAATTTGATTCTACGCAGTCAAAATACTTTCTCTTACAAAACTCTGCATAGCACTAATATTACAGGGTCTAACTTAAATGACATCTATTCAGCTGGCAAAATCATAATAACTGTACAGAAAGCCAGACTTGCTTCTCAGGCTTTCAGAAAAGACTGCAGTTTTATCCTCCATAGCCTTGCATTATAAAAGAAGTATTGATATATCATGAAAAGCTTCAGAAGATCTTATTTGGAACAGCACTGTGAGCATTTATTGCAAAATTTAGGTTGTGTATCCTTTTGGTTTAGGCATAATTAATGACATGCACTTGTTTACTAGCATTCAGCTTGCATTCATTAACAAAACATAACTAAAGGACTTTGCTGTAGTTTAATTAAGTTGAATTACTCCTCCAGAACTGAATATCATTATGTTCTCATTTTTTTTCTGCTTAACATGCTCTTTAACATAGATGTTTATACGTGTAGAAGTTGGAGGGTGATTGCATTGCTTCTCAGGAGACCATATACTCTGTAGCAGCAATGGCTTGGATGAGATGTCTCTAAGATTTCTCTGAAGGTTTACGATGGTCTGTCGAAAGCCAAGTTAGAAATTGAGAGAATGTGGTGATCTGGAAGAAACTTTCTAAATAAATGGACTTTTTAAAAATTTTTGTATTCTGCCTGTGAATTAAGCTGGTTTCAGCAGTGTTTCTTTACTCAGTGTGCAGTGCTGCATGAACACAGCTGTGCTGCTCCACAATGGCTTCTGTGCTGGCAGCTCAAATATCTCTGTGCCATAGTCCTCCGCTTTCACAACTGCAGGGGTAGCACAGAAAGCTCATCTGGCTCCTTTCCTGCTCTCTACACATAACCCATGTCAACTACATCGGAAACTGAGTCTTGTAGAAATATAATTTATAGTTTTAAATAATGCCGTTGTATTTTAAAAAGAGGTCGGATGTATTCTCCATGGTACTCACTGAAGCCCCTCTGTAGTGCTATATAGACTCTCTTTTATAAGGGAGGAACTCTAAGATACAGGTCCAGAAAGTGCAGTGAATTGCCCTCTTGAGATGGCTTTCTCTCTCCTAACTACAGAAGAATCCTTGAAGGTCAGCTGACTACTTGGTGGCTAAAGTTACCTGAGGCAAAAACCACTCATGAGTGCATTTTGAACCTCTCCAGGCTCACAGCTTTGGGTCAATTATATATAATATTAAAGGTGACATCACGATCCTGAGTGATAAAATACTGTTAGAAAAGATGGGAAGATACAGAAGATGAGAAGGAAAGGTGCAGATTATGAGTAACAAAAAGGAGAAAAAAAATACAGGGATGATTAAAATACAATGCCATATTTGTACTTAAAATTTGGGTGGCTTCACATGGAAGGTTAGGTTGTCTTTCAAATTAATTAAATACTTAACCGTTAGAGGCACACCTCTATCTTAACTCATTGACTTTAAAGAAAAGTCAGGGATTTTGAAATGCAAATATTTAAAGTTGGCTTTCCCAGACGTATTAATGTGCACCCAATATATAGCTGAGGATTTGACTCTAACAGGAAACAACAACCATTCTGGCATATCTGTGCTCCAGAAAGAAAAGATAGACTTTCCAGAACTCACAGAGAGACATAAACCCAAGACGAATTTTAAAGATTAACATATTGTGGAATAGATATATTCTAGTCACTGGACTGTAAATCCAGGAAGAATCCAAGTCAAAATTGGTCTATCAAAGAATTGCAGTGTACTCATCCAAAAGGAACGACACAATTAACAACGAAGCTACATATTAAAATCATTAAAAATAACATTTTCCAACCTGTTAAAACTTAGATACATTTTTTGCCTGAAAACACATTGCTTTGAGTTAGAGGAAGTGGTAATAAGTTAATAGGTGAAGGCAGCTTACTGCCTGCTTACCACCAAGAGATTGCAGATATTTTTGCAGACATTGACAAAATAAATATTTGGGAAATTCTAATGCTCTTGTATACTTAATCCTGCTTCAGAAAGGTTTCATTCTAAACAGGGAATGATAAATGTCAAGGGTTTGTTTTCTTCCATTTTCCATATCAAGTAAGACTTACCACAAACATTAGTGTTTTCTCTGAAATTATATCTATGATTTGAAAATTGCTCAAGGAGCATTAGAAAGTATGAGTGTCTAGCTGAACTTGAATAAATTATATTTTTAAGGACATCAGCAAATCCGTTTTAGTGCTACAGAAACCTATGTAAAATAAAATGTAAAAGCTATATTAGATTAAGTCAAATAATCATGTTAATCCAGAGCTGCTTTCAAGGACATAGGAGCCACGAAGACTTAAAAATTTTAAATGGGACAAGCAACTGGTAAAGGACTAGTAAAGATATTTTTGAGTAAATAATCTGTCAAAACTGACTATTTATGGGACATGATATTAACTTTCATCTGAAGCCTAATTCCCTGAAGTAAAATATTTTCCTACTCCTTTGGACATTAACTTACTTTGTGGTTTTGCCAATTGAATACCTTCTGACAACAAATGGAGACAAAGTGGTGAAGTAATGATGGAAAGCTGTATTATCACTCACTACACTGTATCTCCTACATGAAAGGAGAGAGATCTTCAGTTCCCCAAACTGGATACTAAGATCTTGCTCTAAAATGTTAAATTTATGGAATGCTTCCTTTATAAGTACCTTTCTGTATTTCTAAATGTTGCTTTTTAAACCCCTAAAGTGGAGTACCAACTCTATCAAGGGATTTAGTTGCCACTTTGCACAATACCAAGCTGAGCATTCAGACACCACCACCACTTTCCAGCCTCCACACAACTGCAGCACAGTCCAAGCTCATGGTGCTCATGCACCAGCTCCCTCAAAACCTGACCCTGCCAAGGGTCTTGGATGCCAAACTTGCTTGCAGGAGATAGCAGTCTCAACCCACAGAGAGAACCACTATGTTTTCTGAGACCATGCTTGCCACAGCAGATGTCACATGCATGGGAAAAAAAAAAAAGTAGAAGCAAGACTTTCTGAAACTGCAGAAAATTAAATTCCCTCTCGGGAAACTGACAAGCCCACTTCATCTGATCTACAGAGAGTATTAGACTTAAGATTGTCTGTCTCCCAGGAGGTTCCCATTAACCAGAAAGTACTTGTTATTTGACAAGACAACTTTTTAATTTTCCCCTCTTGGAACCATTCCGTTTGCTTTTAAATATTTATTCAGCCAAATAGCAAGCAATTCACTCCACAGACCAATGTTAGTCTCTCTCCTGTGAAGAAAGGGGGTCAGGTTTAAGTTCCTGCTCCATTAGCTATTTAATCAATTATCTAAATTGGCAAGGTTTCAAGGGGAGAAAGTCACTAACTTCATCCCAAAATAACCATTCATTGAGGAGCTAGGGCACTGTTCTGACCTGAAAGTGCCTGTGAGAGAAATTTTTTCTCAACTCAGGAGGGTGAGTATGTGTTTGAAAGGTCATCCACCTCAGTGGTAAGTGCTCTAATTACTGGATATTTGGGCATCAATTAGCAGCATGTTCTAATAATTTTGGAGAAAAGGCAGATTGGCCTTATATGTTTATTTTCAGGGGACCTCCCCAGTGCAGAAAGGAGATAGCTTAAAACGGTGGGTTTTACGTGTATTATTGTGCCACCATATTTCCTTGAAGCTATTCTTCCTTCTCCTTGATGATTTCTCCGGTTGTCCCTCTTAGCCATCTATGTCCTGAGCTTTGTGCAGGAAGCCTAACTCAGGGTAGAAAAGTCTTTATAAACACAGTACCTGTCAGTTAGACATTGCAATGCTTGATGGTTGCATCCAAAAAAACGTTAGGGTGCTAAAAGGCAGAGCAATTCATTACATCACTTTTGGTGTCTTGTCCCTGCATTGGATGAAGCATCCATACTTCAGTGTTTATGAGCTGTGTGGGCATCCCCCAGGAAGGTAAATGGTATAGACTGGGTAGTGGGAAACCCAGAGAACTATGTAATGCCATGGCACTGAAAAGGAATTTTGATACAAAGGAAAGTGTTAATCACAAAGTCTGTTTCAAATTTTACCAAGCTGGAAGATAAGCACCCTGTGTAAGATTAAAAAGAAGTGCATCTATCTGTTCAGGCTTCAGATTTTGTTAGCAAAGTAAACTAATTTTTAGAAACTGGAGGGAGGTGAAAAGAAATGAAATCAAGGTTTCTTTTAAAATAAAAGGATAAGAGACGGGCTGATGTTCTCCTAATGACATTGCGATTAGATTTGCTAGCCAAAATATTGACAGTCTGAGTTCAATTCTGCCAATTCCCTGCTGCAGGAGTGGCACTGCAACCTACTACTCCCAGAGACTCAAGATAAAACATTGGCCACACCTGTAGGAACCATGACCAGAATGAGGGAAATAAGTATTTACTTGCCCACACAGTAGTGGTGAATGACTCTTTAGCCTAGTGCCTGACACAGCTGCCCAAGGAATGAGTAACTGATTGCAGTACTTAGTCCATGAGCCAGAACAATGGAATATTTACAGTTCTCAGACTTGTTCACTCTTCAGAAGACTTAGGGTTCTTCTGGGCGCAGAAGCAAATAAAAATTTTAAGGCTAAGAACTGAGTTAGGAATGTGCAATTTCAGGACAAGGTGGTGGAGTTTGTTGTTGGGAACCCAGGAGATCACCATCTGACTGGGAGACACGGTGTTGGTTTGCAGAGAATCCCAGTTGCCACACATTGGTTAGGTTTGAAAGCAGCCTTGGTGTGCACGGATTAGATTTCTTTTGAAGCAAAGTAAACTGGAAGCTCTGCTTACAGTCTGTACCAAATGTACTGTAACCTGCAGTGGGGACAAAAGGATCTTAACTTATTATCCTTCGAATAGCCTCAAAATACTTTCAGGGTAATAACATTTTGTCTGAGACAGCAAACTGGATCTAGTCTGTGGTAAAACATATTGATCACATGCTTAAATATAAGGACCTCCACATCAGATGCTTTGATCTACTGCTCTGTTCCTATTGTGCTGAATTGGTTGCTAATACAGACAAAAACATCCAAGTCACATTTTCTGCTGCCTAAAAACCTTTACAGAGCTATAATTCTGTGTGGATTTTGCTCTCGTTCATCACAGATAATTGTTATTGAAAACCTCAAATTTCCCCCCGCTTTTTTTTTCTCCCTAGGGTAAATAAAATAACTTTTCAATAATTAAGTAAGAAGGGATAATTGGGGAAATGATACAAAGGACAAGATGGAAATTAAGAACTGAAATAAAACAAATATGAGGAACAAAATGCAGGAAGAAAGTGTCACAGAAGTTAAGGAAATGTTAAGTAATGACTAAGAGGGAACAAGCTAGAAAGCAGGACAGGTGGTAATGAATCAGGAGGAAAATACTATTCTGAAGTAATATTTTGTAGAAAGCCTAAAAAAATATACCTACCATATATATATATATATAATTTTGTATATATTCAAATATATACGTACCAGTAGATAGCTATCTAGACTGATCTGAGACCATCTTCTCAAGTCTGTACCAGCCTTTACTCATTGCTGGTGAAATTGCCTAGGATTATCACATATTACCCCCCTTTCATGGCATCAAAATGGTTGCCCATATTTTGAGGAAAATCTGTGCTAAACCAATTTTGTACTACATGAGGAGGGATGGCTGGAGCTGGGGATTGGGAGGTTAGAGACTTGGCTTCCATTTGTAGCTGTGCATCTCTGACCTCCAGGGAGGGATAATTCTGGACCAGTCTTTTTCTACTTACCTGAAAACTATAGGTAATCCATAACCATTACACTGCATTAAGCACTTACAAAAACAGGGCACAAACATCAAAATTACTTATTCTATAACAACCCAGTGAAAGGAACAAATATCTGCCTAGTAATGTGAGCAAAAAGAATCCCAAATTAGGCCAATCCAACAAAGTTCAAGAAAAGAAGATCATTTCATAAATCCACCACAGCAAATTGCTCTACTGGGAAAGAAAAACCCTAAAAAATACTGAATTTCAGGGAGGCGGATTTTAACCAGGCAGGGTGCCTGAGGAGATCAGCTGCACCAGGAAGAACAGAAGTAAATTTTGTGTGTATGTGCATATATATTTTTATATATACGCATATTACTTTGAAAGTGTATATATATGTATATACACATATGTGTACATATATGTGTATGTGTATATATGATGTATATACACTAAAGAATTATATATATGCATATATATGTGTGTATGTACACACACACATATATACTATACAGACTAATTATAAGGGTAAGACACAGGGATTCTGTTCATCAGATTAGACTACTGCTGTTATATACCTTAACACAGAAAGCTACAGGTTTCCCCAATAACATCTAACAGGATATGATATACTTCCTGTAGATCTACAGCTGCATGAAATTTTTTTCAGGGAAGAGTAAAAGACAACTTGATATTTTTCCACCAAAAAACTTCTTGGAATTGTGAAAATTTCGAGAAAAATTGTTTTGAAAGGAGTATATTTTTCAAGTTTCTCTTCTGAAATACCTTTCCACTGCAGTTTCTTTTCCATCATAAAGAAGTAACAAATTAGTTTGGTTTTATAATAATCAATCTTTTAAATTTATCTACCACTAAGTTGACCTAAAGAAGAATTACTGACTTAAAAAAAAGTCTACTTCTTAAACATTCAATTTATGTTTTTGTTCTTCTGGAGAACTGGTGAAACTGTAAAATTTCCATAAATTAAATCATGTTTTCATATGGCTGAGCGCTTCATTGATAACATAACAGGCTCTACTTCTCTCTTTTTATTGAATTGAGTTGATTCATTCATAGTGTAGTTTGCATATACAGACACATGGCAGCCATCTTCCTATTTATTTCACTGATTGCATGAAATTAAATTATTTTCAAGCTCATGCTGGATATTATCAACAGTATAAAAATTCTCAGCCTTGAGTTTCATAGCAGTGCTGCTGTGTTTCACTCCAGTGCAAGCAGTTTGGAGTTCCTGTCCATCAGATATTGGTACCACTTGCCATGTAAGGCTTAAACATCTATTGTCTGGAAAGATCTATAAACCAGATGTAATTATTGCTGTTAATTTTTTTTTTTTGTTATGATTGCTTTAAAAATACAGATGCTCTCATCTATTTCCATTTGCCTTCCCTAGGATGTCTGTGGAAAGACTTTTCATCTCAGTGGGGCCTTAAGGAAACACACTTCTAGATGTATGCATTTTAACTGGCAAAATATTTTAAATGTCATTTTGAAAATTTCTCATTGCTTTCTCTTTAAATATCCATTAGTTTGAATCTCAAATGCTTTCAGCTTGCTGCAGGGGGCATGCAGGCCAGGGCTGGAGGTCCAGCAGGTCAGGAAGCTATGTGCAGAGTATCGAGGCTCGGTGAGGTCAAAGGATTGGAAATTTTGGCTGTGTTCCCCAGGAAGCTCTGCTGGGGAGGCAGCTGGTTGTTCCTTTGCTCTCCAGGCATCCTGCCCAGAAAGGGTGGCCGATAAGCATCTGTAGGGAAGGCATGGACACCATCCAAGCAGTGAAGTTCAATCCCTTCCCTGAGCTCCTACCTTCCAGCCCTAATACCAGTCCTAATACTGAATGTAGGACATCAGCTGCCTCTTAGTGTAGCTGGTTGAGGTGGATGTTGTTTGTGGCAAACATTCTCGCTGGAAAGTCTCCTAAGTATTGCAAGTTCTAGAATTAGCGAGCTTGTTATGTTCCCAAATGGCATTTGTTGGATACTACTGCATTTTCTTTCTCCATTCATCTAAATGAGGTTTCTTAAAAACTCTTTTTTAAGTCTGGTAGTTGCAAGAAACTAATTAGCATTTGAGTCAGAGCAATCTAACTTCATTATGTTTAAACGCTGGCCTTTAAACTACGGGTTTAAAGAACTGCTGAATAACAGTCTTAAGCAGCTAGTTTGTGAAAATCTTCTATTGTCAGCTTAAATAAATCATAAAATCAGCATAGCCTAGGTTGATAGCCTTGACTGATAAATTTTATTCCAAACATAACATACAGGCAATAACTTGATTGTTTTTTAAGTGTAGTTGGGTGTCCTCTCATTCCATTTAAATGCAATACTCAGCAGTAGTGGCCATAAAATATTTTGCATTTCAAATTCTAAATTGCAAAACTATATGTTTTTCTGTTTTTCTAGGTAAATTAGTGGTTTTCTATTACTGACCTATACTAACACCAATTCTGATTCTCAAGCATGTACTATTTCCATTGAAAAAGAATCTTGATGGAGAATTCCAGATCAAATTCTACCATAAATTCTACCTTCTCCCTCTAAGACAACACTTTCACTGCTTTGCCAAACAGCAAGGACTCAATTCTGATAAAGTACTTGTCACATGAGTAACTTGATTTACACAATCAGTCAATTTATTGGAATACACACACTCCCCATGCTCTGCATCTACACAAACAATTTCAGGATTGATGCCTTCATTCACCACAACCTGATTTTAAGGAAGGTGTTTCTTCTCTAGTTTAAGCCACAGAAGGAACTTTACTGAAATCCTATTCTGTCAGAATATGAATTCCACTCATTTTGCTTCCCAAAATTGAAATAATTTTGCTGGTTTTTGTTTGACAAAAAAAGAAATATTTAAATTGTTTTTGATATGCTGGTATGTGTATTACAATATTTTACCTTTCAGTCTATCCAAAACATTTTGGTGAAGAAACCGTTTTTTGAGGACTTCTAAATCTGTGTCTTTCATTTCAAAATGAGATATCTGAAATTTGAAATATCACGCTGATAAACAGAGAAAACTGTTTTTGTTGCTCTGTGAGCCTGCTTCACCCTGTGGTGTCTGGCATGGTCTCCTTGCCACCTGCATCCATCTGTCCTTGGTTTGTAATCTGCTCTGGGTACTGCTGTTGGTACCTGACTTCACAAGATGTGGTGACTCATTTGAAGAAAGTCTTTGAATATACAGGGAATTAATGCTGCTTAATTATAAAAATAAAGGCTCTCGACAAATGCAAATTGCCACCACCCCCACCCCCCAGTATTCCATATTTTTAAAAGTCCATACTCATTGCCTCAATGAGAAAAAATAATTTTGAAAAAAGCGTATGTTTTATGTCATTGTGACCTTCAAAGTTTGGCCCTTGTGGATCCCTGCCTCTCACCTCCATTCTAACACTGGAATGAGAAAACTGTCTCTCCTGCAATTTCAGCTCTAATACACCTTTTTGGTTTGCAATTCTTGTAGTAGCTGTCCTGGATAAACTAAGAGGAAGACATCTGTAGAAAAGACGAGAGACCTTTGAACAGCTGGATTATCAATTAAATATTCATTTTCAGTGTTGGTGGCTTTCCTTAATTCAGTAGCATTATTTACATAGTAAGTTTGGACTGTAGCATAAAATCATTACAATGGTTTTAAGCCTATTTTTTTTTTTCCAAAAGAGAACTAGGCTTAAGTTAGACAAAATAAGCCATTTTACATAAAAATCCATGATAAATAACAGGTGTTTATTTAGACTACACTTGTTTTTACATTTACGTATTTATTTGATCTTTTACTGGCAGATATGGGAGGAAAAACTCAACACCCTAAACATTAGTGTTGGAATGTTTTAATCTAGCCAGGTACAGGAGTGCATGGTTAAATCTTTATCTACTGTCAGATGAAAAATGCAGCATTATGTGGTAAAGAAATACAAATCTATGAGGCTGTTTGCTCATAGATTATGCATGTATTCCAGAATCAAATATCTGGCATTAACAGTCTGTCCAAAAAAAAAAATAAACCAAAACAAAAACAAAACAAACACAAACAAACAAGCAAAACCCCAAACCCAAAACTAAAACAACAACACCCCCCTCCCCCACCAATACCTGTGAAAGCACTTTTTAGAACAAAATAAAAATATTTGCGTGTTGTTAATACATTTCTCTCTGCTCAAGTTTCTGAAATACTATTTCCGGTAAGATATCCTTGAAGAACTAAATGTCTCAGGGGACTGGTAATCACATTTTTGGAGCCTTTCACCTCTAGTTCACCGATTCAAATACAGCCAACATACAGTAGTGACAGAAAATCATTGATATTTGAAGGCTGGTTTGTGGCCTGTGTGAAATGAACCGGTGTTTCACTCCATTTCTTAGAGGATCCTAAGAAGGCACTTGGCACTTCTGGAAGCACTGATGCTGTGCTCCTTGCAGGATCCAGTCAGGTCCCCATGGAGTCACAACCAGGGCCAATCTCTTTGAGGATGACACAGGCTGAAGTTATCAACGAGAATCCCATTCCAGACAAATTTCCTCAGTACACTGATCACTTGGAGCAAACTGGTCCTTAGGCCCCTGGACGATCTCGGTGGGCAAACAGTTTCTCCATGTAAAGAAGCCAGCCAAGCCAGGCTGAAAGGGCAGATCACTCAAGGGTCACCACACTGTGTTGTTGCTTCTTGTGCTCCACAAAAGCTGGGTGAAAGCAATTTCATTTTCCATTTCTGCTAATCTAGTACTTTTCATTGGCATTAAATATATTTAATTTAGGAAGAAAAACAGCAGAAAAATATTTCTTTCTGCAGAAAGGAATGACTATATTTTTTTGAGGACAAGGTGGCTTAGTTCTTTCTTTAGACAGAGGTTCACCCATAGCTAGGAATAGTTAATGAAATGTCCTTCATAGAGATCATACCTACCATATTCTAAAAAATTTGTCTGACAATATTTTTTACTCATCAGCCACAGATTATCTCAGTTTTGTTTGCCAATGAAAGCTTTACATTATCTCTTAAATGATTTCATCTCCTTTACATTTGGGGCTTATCTTCACAAAACTTACATATATTTTTATGAAAATATAGTCCTTTTTTTTAAATATTTAATATGTTTTATTAGGAGTTTCCTCAGAGGAAAGAAGGAAAAGTCTATCTTCATTAACCACTAAATGTAACATGGGGAAATTAAAACATTTGGATGTCATGTCAGCTGTATACATTATCTTCTATGATGTCACAATTGATTTTCTTTTTTTATGACTTTGACAACATCATATTACAAATTTGATTGCACTATGACAGTACAGGCTTTGAATTATTCAGCTTATGAGTGCAGCCTTGCAGGAAGACTGTTTTGTATTTCTTTCCATTTCTGAAAAACTGACACTTAAAAAAATGTAAAAAGAAAGGGAAAATGGTTACTAATAACTAATTAATAACTTGAGCTTGGCAAAGGCAACCTCATTTTAATAGAATATCACACAAATTAAAACCAGATTAACTATAACATGCAGCGTATTTCAAAAGTCACTTGAAACATTATTCTCAGGCTGACATTTTGGCCCAGAGAAATAGATGGCAAGCCTCCAATACGTTTTCAGTGAAGTCAGGACTTCCTTCTAACTGAAGAAAGCCCATATATTTCTAATTTGATTTTACTAACTATCACTCTGAATTCTTGTGGTACTTAGTTGGATTACCCATCTCTTCTCTTAGCATACACTTGAGTTATTAATGTTTACTGAAGTCAGTGGGGCTTTTTCCATTTGACTGCCATAAGGAAGTCAAACACTTTTGGGTAATTTCTGTCAGTCTTTCAGGGTTTATACTGTATTTTTTCCCATTATGACTTGTTTTTGCCAGCTTTCTTTCTGGTTCCATTTTACCTCTGTCTAGTGTTAAATGAGTGCAATCTGTTGGTTCATTTGTATCAAATAACTTAATTTGTAACCCTTTTCAGAGTGTCCAAATTTGTCTTTTCTTCATTACAACTTAAGGTTATTTTTAAATCACTAAGGATATTTTTAATCACTAAAGATAGAAACAACTACCCTCCATCTTGATTAAATTAATCTAATCCTTTCATATCAGAACCTTAAAGCAAAAAATGCCATTTTAAGAAACATGTTATTCCCACTCTCAAATATGAATTTTTAGTGGTATCAGATATGAAAATATCATTCAAAGTCAAACCTTTTTCCAGTAAATATGACTATTATTTGGTCACAATAAAGCTGCCCCTAGAAATACATGTACTGTTCTTTCCCACAAGAATTATCTCAGCTGAGCTGTCTGGGTGGGTAAGAACTATAGGCCTGAGTACTGCTTAGGAGGGTAAAGTGTGGAATATTTCATATGAGACATAAAATAAATACTTCTAGGTACGATAATGGGGAAAATTACAAATGATCTTTTCATGTCCTGATTCCTCAAAAATGGATAGCAGGGATGTCTTTGATTCTGCTCACAGCAGCGCCTGGGGAGAATCTCATACTGATTTATCTGGGATCAGATTCGTGACCAAAGTTATACTAAGAAATGTGCTTGCATTCCCTCAGAAATACCTGATGTTTATTCAAGGGTTTAGTCTGTCATTAAATATATGTATTTTGCTGTTCTTCATCTCTCCTCCAGCATCTCTAAATTCCAACTTGAAGATAACAAGAGTGCCCGTTTTCATCACAAGCAATGAAAATTAGTTACGGGTCACTTACACTACATTATTTTAGTTCACTTATTTAACCTGAATCTAGCCTATTTCTACACGTGAATCACCCTGGGACAGCATTTTTTCATCCTTAAATAAACATTTACACATTTGTGTTGCTTTCCTACTGATAAGCCAAACTCATTTCAAAATGTACAATTGGAAACAAGATATCACAATTCAATAACATTTCATTCTGCAATATCAATATCAGTCTTCAAGTATTCTGGCAGAAATAAAAATGCAGGAGCTACCAGGACAAAATCGTCTGTCCTTATCATTTATTGCTCAATCTCTACCCAAACAAACTCCGGTCAAAGACAACAAATGGTATCTGTAAAAGTGCAGAGTAAAAAGTAGTATAGCCCTCTACCAATTTTATGTGGTTTTAACATCCATCCTCATCAATGGTTTCAGGATTTAAATAGTGTTTCCAAAAGTCTGACTAAACTGAAATCAGAATCATTGTTTCCCTTAGAACTATATGTGTTTTGACTGAGAACAGGCTGATCATTAAAGATGACAGAGAAACTTACTTCCATAATAACCTTTAAATCTTGTTGTTTCAGACTGCCACCAGCTGTGGCAGGTAAGATGTGCTATTCTGATGAGAAACTATTCTAAGTCTCACTGAGATTCCTCTCTGCATTTCAAGGAGAAAACTATCATCCTGTGACTTGTACAGAAAAGCAAAATCTACAGAATTACAAGATTTTTGCAAATGATGTGCTCGTATGTGAGACCACTTGAATCTCTTTACCCTTTAGTGTAATGCAGGACTAAGGGATGCTTTGTAAGTAAGAAACAACAGCATGAGAAAGTATCAGGGAAACGCATGAGAAAGCACAAGCCACAACCAAGGAAAAAATCTGACAAAATTTAGCAAAAAGCAGGGATTAGCATTATCCAGTCATAAGCATTATCACAGCACCAGCTTCTGGAGAAGGGAGTGAAGATTGAATGTGAATCCTATATTTGTACTTGTTGGCTATTTGGCAAAGAGGTAAGAGGCTGCCTTTTTTTTTTTTTTTCCTTTTTTCTTATTTTTTATTTTTTAATTAGGGCAGTTTCCAGGTCTTTAACATTAGTCTGTGCCAGAGATAAAAATAAAAGAAGCGGGGAGTACTGCTGCCATAACAACCCTTCGACAGGGAACTATTGGGATACAGATAGTTACTGTACTAGCTACCACCAGCCGTGTGCATCATGACACATAAAAACCAGAAACCCCTTTTCAGACACAGCATCCCGTGGTTTGCACTCGCGGCTCTGGGCTGCCAAAGCAGAGCAAGCACAGACTTCAAACACCACCCC
>VYXC01005982.1:1171122-1247523 GCA_013397175.1 Platysteira castanea
AGCTGCCCCCCGAACCCCGCGGGAAAGGCCGCGCTCCGCTTCACCCGGCGGCTCCGGGAGGGGGACCGGGACCCTCCGCCACCTCCCTCCGGGGCGACTCCAGGGAAGCCGCCAGTTCTGCTGAGCTGGGTCCTCCCTCCCCACCTCCAAATAGTCCCTCGCAAAAGTTAAGGCGCTGCCCCCTCCCCGAGCCGCCCCGGGCGCCCGGGGCTCCGGGCTCAGGGTGCTCAGGAGACTCCTGGCCCCGGCAGGGAAGCGGAGCTGTCGGGGTGTCCGCGTACGCTTGGGCGAGATCCCCGTGGGAATGGGCAGCGGTGCCCGGGAGGGGCANNNNTGCCGCCGTCGCCGCCGCCGGAGGAGGATGCGAGGGAGAGTCAGCCCCGGGCGCGGGCACGCGCAGCGGCGGAGCGGGGAGGGGGGGACCGGGAGCGGCGCGGGGGCGCGCAGAGCAGGGGGAGCAGCTGGGAAGCTCGGGCGCTCGCTCTGCCAGCCCTCTGTCCTTCGATGCTTCTATCTCTTCGTCCCTCAGCCTTCATTTTCTCATTCTTTTACGCCTTCTCCCTCCATCCCTCATCGCTGCCTCTCGCATCCTCCCATCCATCCGTCCCTCACCCCTCCATCCCTCCACCGGTTATCCTTCATCCCTCATCCATCCATCCATCCCGCCATTCCTCAGCCCCTCCGCTCCCGNACATCCCTGCTGCCCCGCGAACCTCCCGCACCCGCGGAGGGGGCGGGAGAGCGGGCCGGGACCCTCCGTTCCCCCGGGCGGGGGCAGGGGGCGAGCGCGGAGCCTCCCCCGCCGCCTCCCCGCTCCCCCAGGGCTCATCCCTGGGGCCGCTCCGGGATGGGAGGCGCGGGAGCGGAATGGGGGGGGGATGCAGGGCAGGTGCTTTTCGGGGCGAGGGCGTGGGGCCCGGTGACTCACCCGTCCGAGGCGGGCGCTGCGGATGGCGCGGCGGCGGCGCTGCCCCCGGANTATCTCTTCGTCCCTCAGCCTTCATTTTCTCATTCTTTTACGCCTTCTCCCTCCATCCCTCATCGCTGCCTCTCGCATCCTCCCATCCATCCGTCCCTCACCCCTCCATCCCTCCACCGGTTATCCTTCATCCCTCATCCATCCATCCATCCCGCCATTCCTCAGCCCCTCCGCTCCCGGGGCTGCGGAGGCGCCGTCCCCCCGCGGTCCCCTCCCCGCGCCCTCCGCCGCAGGGTGTCCCCGGAGCTCCCCGGGGCCACAGCAGGCGTGATGCTGCCCCCGCTACGCATTCACACGATTCCCCCTTTCCTCTTCCCCACTCCCTGCCCCCGGGAAGGGCGACCTGCTCCTCTGAAGGGCAGGAGGTCTCCAGCCCCTTTCCCTCACTCCCCCCACAACCCCTAAAGAAAAACCACTGCTAGAGCTTTCCTATTCTGCTCTTCCTTTCTTCTCTTTTTTCTCCCCCCCCTCCCCCCTCCCCACACGGAAGGAGGAAACAAAACGGTTCTGTGGTAGGGAAAAAAGGGGTAAACAAGAGGAAAACATAGAATACAATAATAATTTACTCTATGCGAAACAGACCATACACTGGATTAGCTCTTAAAAGCAGTCTTTCGAGCCTGGTTCTGAAACTTAGAGGATTTCTTGGATGTTTACTTAGGATCAAGAGTAATAACTGAACATTAAAAATAAAAGAAAAAAACAGCTCAGAATACATTGTGTAAAGAGGAGACCTATGGATCAAGCAAGTCAAGTAAACAAGCACACCAAAAGCTGGCTATCAACTCTTTATCCTTGCCCTGAACTCTCCCTGCATTATATAAACATGCTGCAAGTACGTTTGGGGAAAAGATACGGCAATGATGAGAACATACTGCTTTTTATTAGAGCACATTAGTATCCTTACCTGACAAGTAGTTGCTTCAGAGGTTCATTTGCACATTTCTCATCAGCCCTTCAAGTAAACAATTTACTAGATGTTCAGCGCAGACATATGATTCCCTAGTGTCACTGCCTCTGTCCTAGACGTTTCTGAATGGCTTGCAGATTAACTTACTGTGCTCTTCTGCTCTGCCTTGTACCAGGAGCCATGCAGGTATCAACAGCTCCCACTTGTGAAGCCAGGAAAGAGAGAGATTGGGCAGATTTCCACGTAGCTCCACAAACTGCTGATTTGCTGTAAGGGCTGTAGTCACTTAGAGAGTAGGTCTGGTCTTCTAACAGGTTTATTCAGAAAGAGAGGCCTGACCCAAAACTCACTGTAGACAGTACAAATATTTCCATAACCATGATGGGAATTAGTTCAATCCCCCGTGAGCTTGCTGTTGGCGTGAAGGTATTTCTGAGTGCAGCTATTCTGGTAAGAACTCCCTGGGAACAAGAAAAATTACTCCCAGGGAACAGGAAAAGGTACTAAAATATGCATCTTTTTCATAAGATTATTGAGAGAAGGTCAGGGACCCGTCTCTGTTTCCCTGCAGCTATTGGCAAAAATATGTACTAGAAGGCAGGTTTCAGCTCCTGGCTAGAGGATGTCTTATGGCTCTGTAGGATCAACCAAGCTACCAAATACAATAAGAAAGGGGAGGGAAACTACAGGTCCAGTTCTGGGCATCGCTAAAGTCAGTAGAATAACTTAATGTTTCATTTTGAGCCATTGCTGCCTACAAAGAAACTCAACAAATTAATCTTTCAGCGTTTTTTTCTTCTCTGGTCTCAGGCCTGGGATTAGATCTAAGCACCCCTTTAACTTGCAGATTTTTGCTATTTTGCCTGTGTTTGTCCCTCCACCCCTCCTCTTTGCTTTCTCCAGCACAGGATCTAGGCTATTAAGAGAAATTGAAGTAGTTAGAGAAGGGAAATCAGGCAGTGGGAAAGATTTGGCTCTGTATACATAATGACATCAGCTTATCTAGCATGAGTGGCAAAGAAACTGGCTTATATTTTTTTAACATAGTTAATATAGTAGTTTAGTATATTTCATGTAGTTTTTAATATAGCTAATTTATTTTTTGTTCGTCACTTGCTCTCTAGTTCCTGATGAATGACTTCAGTAGGGACAATGTAATAGCAGCCTGGTAGTTAGAGTCATTCCTGAGAGATGAGAGACTGAGTCTAAACATTTTTTTCACTGAGATTCAGAAATAGGAAATGAACCGTTGAGGTCCCGTCTTTTCTCAGATGAATGGCTTTAGCTCTCCTATCTTTAACTACAAATTTAGTTTGCATTAAAGCAAGCTCATATATGCTTACAGAATTTTTTTTCAGCAAAATTATTTTGTTGAAAATTGGTCAGTTCTTCATGATATTACAGGGCTTATTTCAAATTCTTGCATGGTCTTTATATATTTGTGCAAGGATTTACGTTTCTGTACAAGGATTTATCTGCTTTTAAATTATAGCAGAATTTTGCTTATGAAGAATGCAAATATCAACCTTTACATTTCAAAGTCATTGTAGTGAACTGGTTTATTAGATACAAGGTTTCATCTCTTCTATAAAACCTTTGTAATTGCAGTAAACACTTTTTTTCTCATTGAAGATAAAATGTAAGACCTTTGTGATTATACTGTTGCTATATAAATTGCCTTTGCAAACGCTGGCTGCTGAGCTTGCCACCTTAGACTGGAAATATGCTTATGCTGTCTTCCGAAGGTTCCAAAATATTTTCTGAGAGTCCACTAACAGGTTTTATCCACATAATGGAAAATGTAGATATTAATAGATATTTTAAAAGTAAAAAAACATGACACTGTCAAAAGAAGCAGAACAATATTACAAAAATAAAACAAAAGAAACAATTCCATTCTCAATCAGTTCCCCAGTGCAAAATGAGATCTTTATTAAATAATGTAAAAAAAGAAAAATATTTGGTTTTAATCTCACATGATCTGAATATATATGTGAGATGTTTTTAAAGTAAGAACATTTAAGAGCCTACTAAAATCTTACATGCTGTACCTAAATGTGTGCTCTTCCACTGATGCTATTTCCATAAAGTTAGTCCCATCAGTGTTTGCAAGGATAGACTCCTCTTTTGTCCACACTCATTTTAAAGGACCCAGAACCCATGCCCGTGGGAGACTCGTGTGCATTTAACTATTTGTAATTGATTATTGGCTTGGAGGTTAAGTGCATCACTTAAAAATCTATCATCCCTTGGCTTGCTGTTCTTGACATTCATTGGTTATGGCTTGCCTTAGTGTTGGCCCTGTTTCTGCAGCTGGATTGCCCAATGCCAGTACCAGGAGCTGTGCAATCTGCCTTAATGACCTTGAGGAGCGCAGGGATTTGACACTGTTTGCAAAGCTGGACAAGGAGTAGGATTCTAGACCTGGACAGGAAGTGTATTGTACAGTGAGAACTGAACCCAGGCTGAGGCTTTGGGTTTGATTAAGTTTAAAAAATAACACAAAATGTTGTTAATATTTGATTCTGAGAGAGACCTGTATGCTTTCAATTTTTGCTTTGCAACAGGGTGAACACACTGATACCTGAGTGGCTTAAGTCTCTCTTTTTAGGCACATTTATACTGTCTGGTCATATTACAGCTTTCTTTTATTCACGGAAGACTTTTTTGGCCTTATATGTTTTATCAAGGATAAACAAAGATTAAGTAAGGATAAGTAATCTGCTGTGAACTAGGGTGCTTTGGGGTTTGGGTTTGGGCTTGGTTTTGGGGTTTTTTTGGGTGTATGTGCATAGTACCATTTTCGTTAAGTAAGGCTGTTGGCTAAACATCAGTTTCACATTAGACAGGATAATCAGATTTAAAATTTAAAATTAAATGCCTTTGCACTGTGACTCATAGGACTGATCCTGAAAAAGTGTTTTGCTCTAACAGGCCAAGACAAATCAAGGATTTCATTCTTGAGTCCAGACTGGTCTGGGGTACCACTGTCTTTAAAGAGACCTTGTTGCATCTAAGCCTCAAGCTCCCCTGAGCTCCAAGGATGGCCGTGAAAACAACAACTTCTCTAGTTAAGACTTTCTGTCATGAATTTCTTAACAAATTTGATCATCTTCTCTTACCAAACACAAAGAACTTTACAGGCAAGCCGGTGAAAAAATTGTGAGAGAAGAAATGAAATGCAGTTACCCCTTTTCCATTACAGGAACAACTTAGGAAAGGGAAGATATAATCAGAAACCAAATATATAGACACTGGTATAACTTTCTTCCCATTTTAATCTTATGTAAAAGGGACAAATAATTGAACTAGGGAACTTCAATATACTTACAGATTCTCATAATATGCAGTAAATCTTTACAGTTCTACTCTCCAAGGAGATTCTTGAGTAAATAATAATGACTTTGTCCTCTTGGATAAATGAAGATGGATGCACTGAGAAAAATCTAATTATAGATTTNAGTGGTACACTAAAATGGAGCTTAATGCAGGAAAAAGGGAGGACAAAAACTTCAACAGATTTGTTTCCATATCAGTTCAGTATTAAATCTGGTGGTTTTGGAAACAAAGAATCTACCAATTTCTTTGAAAATTACCCACTGCTGCCAAGTCAATACAACTATGCTGCAAACTCTGGTCTGTTCTGTGGATCATCAAAAGAATTGTTCACTAAGGGCCATGTCTTCACTAGGAATGATTTAAAGTTATTTCTACAGTAGTGTGCCTTAGCAGTAACTCTTTCTATACAAGGATGTAGCTTCTCTTGTGAAAGCTATATATTGCGTACTTTATTTGATTACCTCTGAATTAAACAAGCTAAGCAGCTGAACAAATTTAACAGCTAAAAGCTCTGTTTTTTCATGAGTTGTTTTGTTTAGCTTTTCTTTTTTAAATGCACGTATGCTTATGACAGAAGCTTCTGTAAGACATTTTCATATCAGTGGATCACAGGGCTATGCCCACAGAAATCTGCAATGTAGGTATAGCTGAATTTCAAGTTGGTACAGGCAGCAGAATATAGAAACTGTTATTGAGTGCATTACTGGGAGAAAATAAGGACCCAGCTGGTCTGGCCATTTTTACTGCTAACACTGAGGGGAATAGAAATACATTCTCTTTGTGTGAGAGCCCAGTCTGGTTGGGCAGAGCCTACAGTTAGAAAAATGGACGCGTTTTCTATTTGAAACATAATGTCACTTATAGAATGGTTTGGGTTGGCAGAGACCTTACAGATCAGTAGCAACCCTGCCTGTGCTGGGCAGGGGCATTTTCCACTAGAACAGGCAGTTCTGTATGTGTGTCACCAAACTAATGGAGAGAAGTAAAAGCATTTAACTCCATAGTGACTCAATTTACAGCGTCCTTGAAGGGACATATTAAACTTTAAAAGTCTTTTGCCCATGTGAGAGTTAATCTGTTCTCTCAGAGTGTTTTTCTTCAGTGTCAGTTACAATTGCTAATGATTAATTATAGATCTGACTCTTTTCTTTTGCACGGTTAGATTCCTGGCATCTCTCATTTGTCTGGAAGGACCATAAGGTGTTTGGAGTCACAAAGCATCTTTTTGCTCCCACATTTTACAGTATGTAGGACAATAGAGAAGTGGTCCACCAGTATGGTTCCAACTAGTAGCTAGGAACAACAACAATGCAAAAGCTCCAAATCCTGTAATCACGTGGGCTAGACAGCTGGGAGATATGCAAAGCATTGGATTCCTTTGATGTCGGAAAAATATGCAATGGAGTGAGAAGCAGCCGTGAAAAGTTTATGTACGTAGACAAGCCAAAGTTGGTAGCCCACAGAGGGATTTGAAAGGCTGCCTTCATGCTGACCAGAGGAGATGCAGGAGATGTGGTGAAAAAGAACTATTGGAGCTTAGGAAACCTCCACTTCAAGTGTGCGTACAGTCAAAGCTTTTCATGACAGCTAACAATAACTTATATGTTTGAATATTGTTTTCAAGTTTGCAGGGAAAGTAGGACAATATTTTGCATTGGTAATTTTGGTTGAAGTTAAGTACCTAAAATCACTTGTGTACTTCATGAATCATTAGAGAAACAATAGTGACAAAATCTACTTGCATATAACAGATTGAAACTTAGAAGAAAGTATATTTGGAAAAGTTTCCGCTTTTTTTTGAGTGTGTAAGATTGAAGAACAAGTTGGACAGTGATTAAAATTTTTTCCACCAAGATCCACTTCAATAAAATCCATACAGTAATTAATATATTTTGAACAATGACAAACTCCAGAACTCTATTGGTGCGTTCCAAACATGATCAGTCACACTATATGTCAATATTCCAGTTTAATTCACTCTCCTGAGGAAACACTTTCCAAAGACCTAGGATATACTAATAAACCTCAAACCAGAAGATGAGTGAGAATATTAAAATAAAGAGTATTAATTTACATAATTACTGTTGTAGTTTTGATAATCTAGGGATGTAAGAGAGGTAAGGTCTGTGGAGAAAGGAAATCTCTCTTGCAAAAGTAACTGATGGATTTGGAAAAGAAGCATTACTCCCATCCCATCTCCAGTTTATTTCTTCCCCTTTATTTGAATAATATTAAATACATAAATAATGTGTCTGATGAAACTGAGTCATGTGAATGTAAGAGGACTATTTGCAGCACAAAAAAGAAGTGGCAAGATTAGGTCCTGTCATGTTCTTTCTAAATGCCTAACTGAATAACATGTTACAAATCAGAGTCTAGATGCCACTGACTAAATTTATATGAACTCTAAATCAACCCCCCCTCAAATTTTATTCTGGGAAAAGGCAATGGATATGTGAATTTTTGAAACACAAGAGTTTAAAAGTGGCTTGCACAAGAAATTTCTCTTCCTCATTTTCAGTTGCTGCCATCTCAATTGTGACCACTCTTAATTGACTGAAATGTCCCAGAGGGAGTGTCCAATATAGAGTGACTTGTTCTCTGTCAAGGTTTCCTAACTATCTTCTAAGCTTCATTGAATTTTAAGAACATACAATTCAGATGTAAATTTATGGTTGATACAAAATGATACAATCCCTTCAAAACTAATGGCTCATTCTTTTACTTATATATTTCTGTTTAATTCTAGGGAAAAAAGAGTCTGCTATAAAATCTATTCTTATTTATATTACCCTTGATAAGGAATATAGTCTCTGGAATATCTAAAACTTTCATATATTTGGAAATAATGATATTGAAAGCAAATGCAAGCAGAAGCAAAAACCAGAAACAACATTTTATATTCTTGAATGTAAACAATTTTCACACTATACAGTAGTTTTCCTTCATCTTTGATCTGTTTTTCATTCAATTCATGATAGAACAGAAGTCTAGGACAGCATTTTATGATTCATAATAGTTAACTGATATTATTTATAATAAATAACTGCAATTAATTTTTCAAGAAAAAAAAATGGCACACTGTATGGCCAAAAGATGAGTGCTCCATGCTAAGTTCAGTGAACGCATGTTGTGCATCCTGTGGTATGTGTCCATCTCTCGCTCATCATGAAAGGCAGCCAAGTATAGATACACTCATTTTAAGCCCAGGGATGACACAGACTTAGCCTGGATGTGTGCATGTCACAGGACAGAAAATGTTCGCCCTCAGGAAGTTTTTTTCTCTTTTTCTATCTAGACCCAAAATTTATTGTTTGTTTCCCATCCTTTGGAAAGTCATTCAATCTTGAATTAAAGACTCATTTGATAGATTTGCCACTTACCTTGGCAAGCTGCAACCATGATTAATTGCTGTTCTTCCTAAAATCTGTCCCTTCCTGATTTTTACTTTTCCATCCTCAACATACCCAGAAACTGAATCTTTTTATGCTGTTATCTGGCAGATTAAAGTGTCCCAAATATCCAAAGTCTTTTCCTCTTGGTTCTTATGAACTGTGACCAAGTTGCCTTCTAAACTTCTGTTTGATACACCTAAGTAGGTTGTGACTCAGGATAGTAAACCTGACAATAAGTCTCTCAAGGTATTGAAGTCACTCTGGCTGAGAAAACTGTGTGACATTTGGAAGAATTTCTTAAGGATATCAGCATTTTTTTTTCATAAATTTTGAGTTGTACTCACAGGTTCTTGAAAAAATAAAAGAAAAAGTAAAAGACAGATCCTGTCCTTCAAAATCCTCTTCACAGGCTTGATTTTCCTGACTAGCTGTAGCTTGAGCTGTGTTTTGTCTGTGTTATCCATTCTACTGTGGAGTAAACCTGCCCATGATCAGATGCTAAGATGTTTCAATAGCTTTCCACTGTTTTTCTGAATGCTTCAAAGCCTTCAGTTTGATGTTTCCTCCTGACAGCCCTGTCAAAAATATAAATTCAAGCTGCCAAATTTCACATACTTGGAGACAGATTTTTTTGAAACCTTACAAGTGCAGGTAAGCAAATTAATTTGAGGATATGATTAGCCTAAGGATGTGCTAACCCTGACTCATGGGTGTTAGGGATCTAATTTCTCATGTCTTCTGAGAAAATCCCTATAGGCATGATTTTTGGTGCCTAAATATATTTTAAAACATGGCCCTTGCAATCTTAATGTCAGAATACTTAGGATTGCTGTACTACTTAGTATATATACAACATAGGTCAAGTATACTTTGCTTTCAGGTGTGAGCTCTCAGCACAGTTATAAATCAATCTCCATATATATTGGGTTGAATATTTACAAAAATTCTTTATTTTAAGTTATCTTTCACTCATTAACCTCTTTCCCCCCTCCCCTCCCTCAGTCACTGTACGGCATTGCTTTTCCCCTTTATTTCAACAGTCAGGTTGCTTGAATACTCAGCATCTCAAGTCTTCTGCCATGAGGAGAGGGATGTTGATAATGTCTTTGTCCTCAGCCAAGTGTAAATTTGGGGCTATTTTGGCTTTTCAAGAAATTCTACACTTAGGTCTTTCTTCTTTGGCTTGCAATTTCAGATTACTTCTAAATTTAATTCTATATGGGGGATATTGTATATGCCAGACACTTGTGCTCTTGATGACTCCTGAAATCAGTTTTGTTGAGCTTCAGGAGCTTCATTCCTTTAGTGCTCAGATGTGGATAACAGGCAAACTGTGCAGAGCCCTGAAGCCTGTGTGCTTGGGCCGTGCTTCTGTGGCCACTCCTGTGCTTGTATTGCACTACACCACGTTGCTATTCTGAAGCCATACATGTTTTATTCTACTCAGACTTACTACCAGAATCCTGTAACCAATATCTATTATTTATGGGACACATATCAACATTGAAACAGCAATAGGTGCTATAGCATGAAATTATGCAGAGAAAAGAAGGGTTGAAATAAATTAGGTGATGTCCACCTGGTCATTAGGCAATTGCAGTTTCAACTATGTAAACTGGAACAAACCTTTTCCCTGGCAAAGGCAAAAGCAGAGAAGAAGAGTCAGAAAAACCCCATCCTGAGTCCTTGCAGTTATTAAAAACTTATTAAATTATTATGGTCACTAGCCATAGGGATACTGCATGTACTTGTCTACAGGCACACACTAGTTATCCTCATTTGAGAATCTAAAATTAGATCAGGTGAATCTAGTGTTTGGAGATCAGGCTATAACTAGGCTAGGACTAGGCTACTGCCAGTGGTGAGGAGCAAAATGTGTGTTTCTGAGCCTGACAAACTAATCATGGTAAAGATAGTTTCAGAGCTCTCGGGCTTGTACCAGTCATGAAATCCAATACTGATGGTAGTCTTAAAAGTATAATGAGCTCTCCAACATTTTAATTTCTAATGTTGAATAATCTCCTACTAATTTCCTAGAGTGAAACTCCTACTGCAGTGGTTTCAAGGTGGAATCTCTATCTTGCCAACTAGATTGGCTTTTAATTTTTGGGGGTTTTTTGCCTAAATTTATGACTCTAAGGAATGAATTCAGTTAACTGATTAATGTTGGCCCAAGATTTGCTATAAATTATTAGATAAATGCAGGTTTTACCATGGGACCAAGAGAAGGTGGATCTTTGCTGGGCCACTTGCAGGGAGAAGTGTGAGCCATGCTGGTACATCTGTGTGGTTCCCTGTTTGCCATGGTGTGGGCAGACTCTGGCTCCACCTTTGCATGTCAACCACAGTGTTTAAGAGTTTATTGTGACCTCCACCAGCACAGCAAAATTTTAGAAGAGGAAAAATGAGCAACATGTGCAGTGCTCTGGTGTGTTCCCTCTGTGCAGACCTTGATTTAGATGATCAGCAGCAGCAATCTTCCCATGTGTAGCCTTTTCCAGGCTGTATGTGGAATGTAGTAGTTTTCTTTTTTGATGTTGACCTTCCAGTATGCTGAGGGTATTCCGGTCTGTGAAAACATCTGCATTTGGGGCGTAAGGCCATGAGGATGTTGATAGAGCATTCTGATAAAGAAGTTTTGCTGGAGCCATAAACAGAAACCTGAAAACATGATCTAGGTCCTTGGACTAGCAGTGAAACTTTTACCCTAAGCAATAGAGTAAAACCAAACTACACAGAATTAGATCCTAGATTCAGACTAGAACCTCTTTTTAAAGTCACTGGAAGTTAGTCATTCATATCCAGAGGAAGAAAACGGTCTTTAATAGCAATTAAATGACTCTTGTTTACTGCCATCAGTTGATTAGTGTGAATTGATGCAACCTCCAGGAAAGCACTCAGCAGGCACCACAAAGCACTGTGTAAAATGTCTCTGTATTTCAAATCTTGTGAGTCTGTAACATCCCTGAGGATCGCACAGTCCCCAGCAAACCTTCGAGCTAGGATCACATGCTTTCCAGCTGATGGCATTGACTGCAAACCATCTTATACTGTAAAAATGTACAACATATGCAACATTTGCTGCTCTTGTGTAGTGAATGGGTATTACAGAAGGCACAAAGGAACGTTAAAAAGTACAGTTTACACATTCCACCTGAATAGCAGAAGGTAAATCTTCTGTAAAGTGTTCTTTTGGTATACACAGTAGTAATAAATCATGATTTAAAAGAACCAGTGATTATTGAGAAATAAATGTGTTGTAAGTCCTTATGAAGAGGCTGCCAATCTAAGCAGAGATTTGGAAGTCTGAGACAACTCTTCAGCAGGCATCTCTTAAATCTTTTGAGGGACTCGAGACAGCTTTGTGATTTCTTGGGGTTTTTGAGATTTGAAAATTACACTTCTCTTCATTTAACATAATTTAACAAAAAACCATTCGTATCAAAAATGAAGCCTTAATAAAAATAGCTTAGGTTCCTGGCTGCTGATAGTCAAAGAATGCTTTCTGGTACATCTCAGAAATGCAAACTGGTGTTTTGGTCAAAGAAAGAAGGCTGTTACCAACATTCATTGAACATTCTTTGTGAGCTCTCCTCTGGATTTTCTGCTCATTGTCGTGTATTCTGCTACCCATCAAATCCCTTTACTTGACAGAAGGTCATCATTTTACCACAGAACAATGATGCACTAAATGAAAGTTCACCTTACTCAGAACTGCAGTAATTCACACTGAAACAATTAAACTCAACTCTGCATGACAGCCAAAACAGGAGGCATTTTTGATACAAAATATCATCAAGTTTAAATTTTTTCAAGCTTGTCTAAAGTTTGACATTCCTTCTTTTGCATTTTCTACTAGCTGATTTGGTATCCGTCTACTCAGGATACCGCCATACAAAGGACTTTTTGCTTGGTTTGAAATTACCAGAAATATACTCCACAACAGCTTTTGAGCTACCATTGGTAATTATGACATATCAAAAACCAAGGATGGTGGTGGGGGAGGGTGGCAGTTTTGCTGATCAGGGAGACAAGAGATTATTTTGAGACTTAAACATTTGTAGCTCAAACCCTAAACCTCTCCATGAATAGGACAATCAAAGATAAGTGGCTCTGTGGCTAGTATCAGTTATTTTTCCTTCTGTATTAGATTATTCATGCTGGTCTGAAGCAAGAGTGACAGAGGCGTCGCTCAGTAGAAGCTTTCTTCTATCCTACCGCGGAATATTGATGAGGGAGGTTGCACAGGGGTACAGTGGTAGTTGGGAATTTATCCCTAAGTTTTGGTAACAGAGGAGTCAACAGTTTCTTGAACGTAATTAGATTGTCTTAAGTCATCTCCAAGTTTTGGATACTCCATTCACTCTCAACTTATTGAAACAGATTCCAGAAGGGAGTCAAATGACCTTGGCAATTTTCTCTGACAGTTATTTTTGTTCCTTTGGACAGGTAACCTGACATCATATAAGTGTGATAGAACAAATTCTCATCTGAAATAGGCTCTGGACTGTCTCTTTGTGACAGAGACCTATGTGGTGGATCTTCTGAGAGACACTGAAGTGTCAAGAAAAAATTCCCTCCATTATTATTTCATATTCAGCTACTGTATGTATTATGCGTGCTTACATATATATATATATTTCATATTCAACAACTGTATGCATTGTATATATGTATATATTTGCAATATGATTTTGATCCATTTTATGATCACTCTGATTATCTTAGCATTTATTTTCTTTACTTATTTATTTTAGTATAAGTGTCAGCAGAATAAAAACTCTTTTGGCAAAGTTATGTACTATGTACTGAGGATAAGATTTTTTCTTTCATTTTTTTTGTAGGATATAAGTTGAATTTCAAGATGTCACTTACCTTTAGTACTTAGTTATTGGTAAGTGTAAAGGGTTCATATTGAGTGCATTGTGTGGGTCAGTATTTTAGAGTATGTTTTAGACACTGAGTTTGCTCCAAAGCATGACTAAGATAGTGAAAGAGATCTATTAGTTGCCGTGGTTTTGGAATAAGCCCAGAGTTATATTGTTGTGAATCACTAGGAAAACCCTTTCAACCTCCAGAATTAACCTACTTTAAAATCTCAGAGATGTATAGAAGAATAAAGGAAATAAACAATAAAAATACATCTTTGGCTGACACTGGACTCTATGGTCTCTGTGCAACTCACGATTTTTATTAATTCAGAAAATTACAGTCCTTGTTTCTTTACCTTCCAGTTAGTAGCAATATAAACACTTGTTTTGTTTTTTGGGGTTTTTTTTGTTTTTTTTTTTAATTGGAGAAGGACTTACTCAAACTGGAAGTGTTTAAATCAAAACTGGATGCTTTCTTAAAGGCTACATTCTTGCCCAGCTAAAAGTAACACTAACTTGTACCACAGGAAAGAATACTTTTGTTCATTGCAGGAACTATTAGATAAAATTATTTGGCCTGCACTAGTGGTCGCTGGTGGCCCTAAAATATGAGTCCATAGCTTGCTTCTAGTTGCCATTTAATTCCTTATCACCATTACTTTGAGTAGTTTATAATTCTCAGAAATAGTTCCATCAGTCTGAAATTACTGCATGAAACACTGTTTTAAAGAGGATTTTTTTCCTGCTTAATGATAATCTCCTAGTGCTGGACTCACACAGGGAATTTTGGTTCAATGCAGCAGTGAGCCAAGCTGATTTTTTAGTTCTACTTATCAGCATCCCCAGCCACAAGTTAGGTAAGTGCAATTTCCACACAATGATTAGAGAGGTACTTTAATGACAAGAAAGGTAGTTCAAAACAGGATTCACAAAACTAAGTGTACAGAACTTCTAAGGTAATTAGAAGGAGTTGCTGAAGTGAAGAACTTGGCTTCAAGCCCCCTTTGTGATACAGAGATGCCTAAATCCAATCTGGATAGACACACCCTTGTGCACTCATTAATTCTTTCCCAGGTTTACATACTGAAGCTTGTGTAAGGGACTAAACCATCCACAGAGCAGGCAGAAGTTTCAGCCCCCATTTGCCATTCCATCTTTGCTATCAACTATGGGATATGATGTGAAATATTAATATTAATCTTTGGTAATTGTGTCATTCTTTCTGTAAACACTTTAAATATTTACTGCAAGCCAGTGCTCAAATTTATGGTCTACTAATTGAAGTGTACTCTCCCTGGCTCAAGGTCAGTGCAAAGTGACTATGTTGACTTTTGAGTGGTCAGAGGTATCTTCTCCTGTGGGTTTATGCTGTGTGGTTAGAGCATATGCTCTAGAGCAGGATGCTACAGCTAAGGAAGAGTAAAGATTCTTGTGAGTTACACTGTGTTTTAGGCACAAAAGAGACACAGAACTGTTCACTGTGGCCAAGAATCAAATAATTAAGTGCTTTTTTGTTGACAAAAAGGAGGGCCTTTATGTGATTACTATGAGTAAATTTTAAAATTAAGTGCCTGAAGAATCAGTTGTTTGACCAAAACTCCCGTTCTTGATTTATTTTTTCCCCTAGAAATTCTCTTTTAGGATCAGCATTTAAAACAAGAAATAAAAACTATACCTTTAGCAGCTCAGTTCTCATGAGAGCCCAGAGTGCTGCAGGTACAAAGAGGAAATATTTGTGCTAGAAACAATTCCCACACACATCCTTCCAGATGAAAGAAGTTAGAGAAAAGGCTCTGGAGTTAAATGCAGAGAAATTATTCATGGGTCTCTTTATTGAAGATGTAACATGTTCTCTCTTTACAATGCCCAGTTTGAGACACTGGCTTGCAGAACAAAAGCCATTCTGATGTGAGACATGCCTTTTGGGAGTATTTAGTCCTGCTAGCAGTGGACCAAATCTCCCTCATTTGAGAACAAATATAATTCTGACTGTTCATGGCAGTTGACTTCCTCTCAAAGGCAACCAGCAACAGGACAAGAGGAAATGACCTCAAGCTGCACCAGGGGAGGTTCAGGTTGGACATCCGGAAGATTTTTTTTCCCTGAAAGGGTGATTAAGAATTGGAACGGGCAGCCCAGGGAGGTGAAGGAGTTACTATTCATGCAGGTGTTCAAGAAACAACTAGATGTGGCACTTAGTGCTATGGTTTAGTTGCTGGACAAAGGTTGGAAACCTTACTGGTTTTATTTCCTGGCAGAAAGTGGAAAAAAAAATTACAAGGAAAACAAAATTAATTTAATATTAAGGACTTAGTCTTTTTTTTACATAACTATGAGAAACACTGGCCATACTCTCAGTCAGCTTGTACTGGCCCCAGCCTTTATCTATGAAAAAAGACAATAGACTGACTTTTAGCAACAAAGACTCTGATCTGTTATGTTTCCTTTTAATCAGAATTCTGACTGTGGCAAATAACCATAATTCTTGCTGTAGAAAGTACAAATGACACTCTTACTATAAAATGAGTGTATGCATAAACATACGTTCATGTATCTGATAAATAGAAAACTGAAAATCTTTTAAGAACCAATTATTTCTAAACTAAACAGCGTATGCTTCTAGCTCTTTTTCTGGCACAAGCATCTCTCAAACAATAACAGGGCATCTGTTGAATAGACATGCACATGCAATGCAAGCAGGATTAATTTTTATTTGTTGCTCATAAAAGATGTTGCCACAGTTTTAGATATTCAATTTTGTATAAACATTTAAGTGAATAAATGAATAAAGTACAGTTACAATGAATAAATGCCAATAAAGACTGTGATTAAATACAAAGCAACACAGCAGGAATTTCAATAGGTTGAAAATGTAGTCGCATCTACTCGAGAGGGTGTTAACAGTATGCTTCAGACTCCCTGCTGTCGTTTTGAAGAAACAAGACTGCCTGTTGCCCAAACGTTTCCCAAAGCAAATAACTTTAAAGACTGAATTTCTTCCTGAGGGGATGTCAGATATTGATGATTATCATTAACGTACAGCTCTGCTAAAAGGCTTATTTGAATGATTTATTCATTATTGGTCTTCTACCAATTGGTAGGGGAAAAGTTTTGACGCATTAATAAAGAATGAACACATGTAGAAGGGATACAAGTATGGCTTTACTAATATGTTGGGCATTACACTGATTTTCATTACAGATTTATTGAGCTGGAAAGTGGACACTGGACCTAATCCTAAATTTATGGGAAAAATTGCCATGCAAATTAATGTTGTAATACCATGTTCTTTGGGAAAACAAAGCGTGATTTTTCATATACAAAATACTTGACAGTCTATTTTTTTGGCTTATAATTTTATTTAATTCTTCTAAGAATTATTCTATATACATTTTACTACTTAAAAATTCTTTGATATATTAGTTATCAGTTGACTTGAGCCTTTAACAGATAACAAACATTCACAACTGAATCTTACCTATCCCCATAAAGCATCCTAGCCCTCCCAGTCCGTGGGAAAAAACAGGCTGGACCTTACTGGAGCAATAGATAGGCCCTCCGAGCTCATACAGAAAAAAATGCATTGGACCTCTTTGTTGTGCTAATATACTCCTAAATCTTATGTCCTATTTGGCAATTAAATGCTACTTTGACTTGAAGATGTTGGTCTTCAGTCATTTTAATCAGCTGCTGCTGGGTGCCGTAAAAGTCTGGTGTTGGCAAATACTTACTAGGACATATAGCAATAAGTGTAGCACAGCCAGCCAGTCCACAACACCATCTCCTATCACCCAGAGTAAGCTGGGTGAGTGGCACCTACGGAGTTTATTTTACTGTAAGGAAAATTGTTTCCTCAGGAAATTGTTTCCATATTCTCTTTACTTCTGCTTACACGCCTTGATGGTCAAGTGTAAGGTTTTTTGTGTTAAATGTCCTATGAACTCTTTCTTATCAGTTGGGTCAGTTGCAGGACAACTTGTCTGTTCTTTGCAAGAATTATGGGATGTTTCCTGAGAAGTAATGACAGCTGATTGATTTTCTCCAAGTCCTCTGTTCATGGTAAATGTGCTTCTTCCAGAGCCTAACTTAGGGGTCTTCCCATCACAACCTTTCTAGGTAGTCGTTGTTTCAGTTAGTGCAGGTTTAAATCACTTCTAGAAGTAGATTAAAAGTTATTATTTGTTGATAGGAAAGGTAGTAATACTGACTGGCAAAAGCTCCCATTAACTCTTTAGTGGAGGAATCACTAAATGTGGGCAGAACAGTAAAACTGTCAGGGTGAATTTGCTAAATGTTACATTTATCTCCCCAGAAAAGTGCAGTTGAGAAACAAAAAATGTAGTTACAAAAGTAGTTTTACATCCTACCTATGATGTCAAAAGGAACTTCTAGTAAGTTCATATCCTAAGTGTGCAAAGTGCAGAAGGTGGTCTCCCTTCTCAAAAAAACTCTGAAAACTCAGAACTCGGAGAAAACAATTTGAAGAATTGTTCTTGCTACCGGGAAAGTCACATTTCAGACTTTTTTCAACCACCAAATCCTAGGAAACTTTGCAAACACAAATAAAATTTCTTTCTTTAATACTTGTATCACTAAGAACTAAAGTCATAATGATATTATACTGAAAGGTTTGTACAGCTTGCAGCAGTAGAATATACCGATCATTTCATTATGACAGAATAAAAGGTTTAGTGTTGTTATTAAAATTAACATATTTTAGAGCCTTAGCTGATCATAAGGACAAAACCTTTTCTTGTCAATAGAACAAATGCTGATGGAACACTTCCTAAAGTTTCATTTCATCTTGATGTTATTTTGATTACTTAAGGGTTACTTTGACTACTTTGCCTATACCTCTTTGTTGAACTACTGCACAAGGTTCTTTGGCATGAAAATCTCTCTGTGTACATCTAATGCAAAACAGCAGAAGACCAGAGGAAAGGGAAGTACAAACCCAGACCCTGAACCTTGTGGCAAACATGGTTCTCAAGGGAGCTCCTCACTACTATGCTCAGGACTGCAAGTCTCCAGAGAAATTTACCTGCGTGGTTATAAGTGGCAATACGAGAAGTATCTGTATGTGGGATAAAAAAGGACCTAGACAGATGCTGGCCTAATGGAGCTGCAGCACTGTATATAGGAATCCCTTCCCTTCCCTGAAATTGTTGCATTTACGTTTAATGCTTCTGGAAGTTGACAACTTGTGCATGCCTGCTGGAATTTGTTTTTAAATAAAGCTCTGGAGGTTTTATTTAGTCCATTGTGAAGCTGAAAGGAAAGGTTCCAGTAGTCCTAGAGCAGAGAGTAAAATCTTCGAAATGCAGTTCAGAGATATCTCAATGCATTTGAAAGTCACCACGAAAATATATAAATACGTAAATAAATAAAAGTCATGTACCTGATTATCTCCCCTTGATCTTTTAATTAAAATTAAAAGATTATTGATGCTTACATTTGGATTTCACATGCATAGTATGGCAAAAATAAAATACAGTGAAAACAACACAGGACTGAGATTTTGCAAGGCCTGATAAACGAAAGTGAAAAATGTGGCTCTGCCTCATCAAGGCAGTGAAGGATTGAGAAGAGAAAAGTAGGTGATGAACACTAGTAGAGCAGGACAGCACGTTTAAAGCTGTTGTGAGGTTAAAAAGAGAGTTTCACTGCAATTAAGGAAAACTATAAGGGTCATGGAAACTGTATTTATCCTACCAGAGTGAGCTACGAGGGGAAATGAGAGAGAAGATGTGCTGTACATCTAGGCTGTTCACAGAGGAGACATCGCTGTGCCTACCTTCTCCATGTGTTTATTTCAAAATTGAGTATTAATTGCTTCCAGTAGGAGTAAAAGCCCAGAAGACCAATTTGACACAGCTCAATTAGTTTATTGATCAGAGCTATGAAATGACAGCCAGTCAAACTCATAAGGTATGTGTTACTAACCTCCGCTGGGCTCTTTCAGTGATTTGGCTGAAACGAAGCATATTTTTCTTGTTTTGGGTTACATTAATAGCTTTGTTGTTATGAAGAAAATCTGCAGAAAAAAAAATTATCATCCTTTTGACATCAAAGAATGAAGTATTGTTGGCAAATGTACACAATTTAAAGATAACATTGGTATTTTATTATTTGTAGTTTTTTGTAATTTGGACAATACAAAGTCCTGCTGCAACCTTTTTTTGGTGCTAGAGCTTGAAAATCATCAGGGTAATAGACAATTTACCATCAACAGCAGAAAGGTCTTTATCGATCAAAATTTAAAAACAGCTTAGCTAACAAAAAATGCTATTTGCTACTTGTGCAGGTTAGGCAGTCCTCTGCAGGACCTGCAGGACAGGCAGGTATTACAGATAGAGTTTTTGTAATTTTTGCATGTTTTAGTAATGGATCATTTCCCTCTTCAACACTATTGATAAGGTAATACATCTGCTAATGATAAAAGTTTCCCAGTAATTTCTAGCCTATGACTCCTTCTAATTGCTGAAAATATCATCAGACTTTAAATATGTGTGTTCATGTTATACATGGGCTGGTTTGTATGTTTCTTTACTTGGGAGAGTTTTAGCTGAAATAATCCAGAAATTTTCAAAGGACAAGACTAATATTATTTTACATATTTAAAAAGTCTTCTTAAAGGTATCTCATTAGGCCTCTGTTCTACGGAGTAAGAACTTGGCATTTGACAGGTTGATTTCTGAGGTAAAAAGAATATGATTTTTTTTTCTGATTTAATGAAATCTTCTCCAAATTTGAATAAACTATAAAGATTTTGAAATATTATTAACTTGATTATGTATTACTTGATAAAAATCATATTTTCTGTCCACTGAAGATGCTGCTGTTTCTGCTTCTTAGTTGCCTGCTGAGCTCCTGCCTCCCCAAATGTTCAGGCATGCTCCATCCTGGGGATTCAGATGTTTAGGAGGATATTCCTGTTTACAAGAATATTCTTGTGTCTCTTGTTGCTCCTGCCTTTTCAGGGGTGTTGTGGCTCCAGACTCTGCAACTGAGTTCCCATGTTTACAATCAGCTCTGACTAATGAGGAAAAAATCTAGAAAAGAGGTTTAACTGACTGGACACAGGGAAGGTAGGAAGGGATGGAATAGATTAATAAAAAGTGAAAGGAGCAGATTAGACAAGGAGGAGGAAAGGGAGAGACTGAAGGAACAGGAGAGGGGAATAAAGATAAGCTAAAGAGAAGATGAGCTGAGAATAGTTCAAAACCACTCTCCTTCAGAAGCTGAGCAGCTCTTTGATCACACTGCTAGATATTCCTTTGCCGTGTAACAAACTGCTGCCAAGCTGCCAGTTACGTGGTTCTCTCCTTCTCTGCGTGGTGACCCATACAGAAGAGAACAACTTTCTGCAGGGATGGCCTAATCTTTCTTTTTAGGTGTTAGATTGCACTGTGCTGTATATCTGAATCCCTTCTTCATCCTATGAAGAGGACAGGATGCTCATGAGCCAGGTTCATTCAGGAAAACACTTTCAATAATATATACACAGGCTTCCACAGGAAGCCTTGTTTCTGTCACTTACTGGCTTTTGAGAAACTCTGATTTACAATTTTATTACTTTTAGCAACAATTTTGGTCAGAATATATGCATATCTGTGCAACTGTATTCTCCTTAAAGTTAGCCTTAGCTAATTTTTGTGAAGATCTGAATTTTAGGCTCCTCCATTAATTAAACTAATTCTGTACTCTTTTGAGATTTTTGTTTCTCTATCAAAAATCTTGAAAAAGTAAGTTTTTCACTGACCTATTTTGTGATTGAAATATTATTTTTGCAGGTATGCTTGGCTGAACTACAGCATTCACTTCTAATAAACATAGCCTCCCAAATACACAATTTCTCTACCAGATTGCTTTCAGCCTCATGTGTGAATGCACAAGCAGTAGTCCTGCTGTACCAGTTAGATATACATTTTCAAGGGAACTGACACTGAAGAGAGCTAATTGTGTTTAAGTTCATCTTAGGAAAGTCTGTTGTAAAAACTGGAACATAATCAAGTCACAATTAGGAGAGCAATTGGCTAAATTTCTTCCATTAAAAAAGCAATAAGGAAGCATCACATGGAAATCCATTATTAATGAACTAATGCATAGAGTACAGAAGAGTAATTTGTAAATTGCTTTTAAAATTTAAACATTTTCATATAATGGGACAGCCCTACAGATAACTTTTTAAAGCAAATACTTTAAAATTTGAACAATCAAAAAGGAAAAAACAGGATTTCTTTACAACAGATCATGTCAGCTAACAGGATTTTTCACTCTTTAGTAGACTTTCAAGGATGCAGTCGACAAACGATGAAGGTAGAGTGATTTATAAAACTTTAAAATAGTCATAGTACATATCTTTTCTATATTATTAAAGACAGAGTTATTGTTTGCAGTGACATAATAATAGACAAAGAAGAAAGAACGGTAAAATATCAGGAATGCTAGGGACAGAGGCTGTCATTCAATTATCTCTCTAAGGCCTATGGGATTGTCTTTTCCCTGTTTTGTTGTCGATGTCTCGTCCCTCCAGCTGTTCTTTTACAACTTTGCCTTGCTGTAGCACTTTTAGATATTTTTCTGCACGCCTCTCCGAGGGATCAGGAGTCTCCGAACAATCATAATCCCTGGCATAATGTGGGAGTCTCAGAATGAGGACGGAATTGCTGCATACAAATCAGGATGGCTGGTAAGCCCGCACAGCATCCATCTATCACACCGTGCTTCCACAGGGCTGCACCATATATCTCACACTAACCACATTCAAGGGCCTTTGTCAGCTGTCATGTTAGTAGTTTGCCTATATTTTTTAAAATATAAAGGGTGAATATTAGTCTGAATTGCAAAGCTTTTCAAGCAAAGTAGATTGAACGGACTAACTAGAGGTTTAGGCAGCGCAACATGATCTATGACTTCTGAAGCAAAGATGATACAGCCAGGTTTCTGTAGTGTTGTACACTTTTCTTCCCTGGTATTTATGAGAGAAAAAGGCTCTTTCTTTTTAGCCAGTTTTTAATGGCAGCATTTTGCGATACTTGAAATTTTTCTGTTGGCCCCTGTTTTGTTCTCTGACTCCTTGAGATCTCCAATAGGGAACTGCTAGAAAGAGAATGAGCAAGCCTTCCATCATTAAAATCTACCAGTTTTTTCGAAGATTGCAGAGAGATGCTGAGGTGAATTAGAACTCATTAGTTTCAGTGCCACCTGCTGGGAAGCAGTCATTTTTATTGCTCTGGTTTTGTTGATTGATAATCAAATAGTTACAAGTATTTCACAAGCCTGTCCTGCTTGTGTCAGATAACTATTCCTGCTTGGACAGAAATCTTACTAATCTGAACATTTTTAAGATGCATTCTTTATGCTTGACAGAATGCCCTATATCATCTTCAGACCCAAGTGCAATGTTTGCCCATTATTCTGGATTATTGTTCCTCACTGATTCACTCAGTCAAGCAGTTTTATTTTTAGCCATGTTTGTATGTATTTTTCTTACTTTGATACATGCCATTCTTATAAGATGCCTCCAGTGAAGGAAAATAATCCATTATGTATATTTATCCTGCTTAAACTGTGTGTAAAAACCTAATGTACAACTTCTTTTTCATGTTCAGCTTGGATTTTTGTTTCCCCTAAATTTCTTTTATCTACTCTTTTTTCTCTCTTTTTATTTTTTTCCCCTGCAGGTTATAGTTCTTTTAATTTCCCTGTGTGAAGCAGGGCTCTGGCACCTTTTGGAAATCAAAGCATTGAATTAGACATGAGAGGGACATACGTCTTTCCTAATGGTCCCTGAATGCTACAATGCAATTGACTGCTATAATATACCACACCAGAAGGAGGAATAATTTTTGTGTAGATGGTGTCCTGTGGAAGTGCTACTTTACCTTATGGTGAAAACATACAAACTCTGTTGTCAAATGACAAGGGGAAAGTTGATGAAAGGCACCAGGATACACCAGGAACCTGGAAAAAAACGGCATCGATTCCTCATACTGTTCAGAGTCTGAAACCATATCTGACTTTGATGTAGAAGGAGTTTCCAAATTACTGTCCCATATCTGCAGTCCTAGGCATTGCACCTCATCCCAGCTGGGAGCTCTGCCAGTCTGGCACAGGGGAGCCCAGTGCATCGGGCAGTTGATCCCAAACCAGGCTGCCTCAGAGACTGGACTCACATGACCCTGTCAGCAGTACTAAAGACACGTGTCTGATTAGCCCAAGGAGAACACAGTCCAGCTGTACGGCTTTTGATACCTGCTTTACTCCACAGCACATTTTAAAGGAGAACATAATCAGAAACAATGAAACAGAACAATAAATGGAAAGTTTTCCAACTGCATATGTGCCTCCGTGAGTGCTGCAGCGTTGTGACAGCAGACATCTGGTGTGGATCTGCTGTCAGCTAGTGATTACAACGTTTTTCATTCTTAGTGACAAGAGATTCCTCATATCTTTAAATTGAAGCAATTAAGTCTCAGGTGTGATTGGTACAAACATCATCTTACAAGCCTGCCATCATCGTACCACTATTGATTATTTTAATACGTCATTCTTTCTAGGGGAAGACCATTCATTTTACTGCTGATTACACCGGAAATCAGCTATTTAGGGGGGAGTGGTTAGGCTCATAGAGGTCATTGTTTTTCTGATTAACAAGCTTCTGTACCATAGAAAGATTTATGACATAACTGAAAGCAAGAAGGGAATATTCCTGTAGTAAAGTAACCATATTTATTCTTATTATTCAGGGAAATCTGCATATATTCAAATACTGTTTTTCAAGTAAATCCTTTGACACTCTGTCCATCAACCACTGGCCCTCAGAGTTGCAAATAAACCTTACTTAACCAGAGGAAATTATGGTGGTTTGTTGTACTTGGAATGCTAGTTGAAATATTTATAGTGTTCATGGATTCATGGATTTATAGTGTTCATATAGGAAGTGCTACTTAAACTACATCAGGCATTTTGGAATCTGAAAAACATTTTGTATCACCTTGTTAACAACTGAGGTCTAATATTTCCTGCTTGCTCACAGTTTTGGGGACAGCAGGCACAATCTTTCCTAGATTTCTCTAGGTGACGAGGACATAAACTGTACAAAGCTTGTGACACAGTAAATTATGCTCATAGACTGTCCTAAAGAAGATTGAAAATAGATACTTCTTGCAAATACTATCAATCTGAAAGGTACTCTTTTCCAAAGCTGCTACCACAATTCCTGAATGTCCATAAGTTTATAGGATTTAGCATTCTCTTTGACCCTTGTACATAGAATCATGCTGTTACAGAATTACACAGCTTTCTAGCATTGCTCTCGTGCTAACAAGATGGAAATATTTCATACTAAAAGGTAGTCTTGTGCCTCAGACACCTGGGGCCAATTACACTGAACAATCACAGCTTACTGAGATTTAAAAAAGGAATCAATGCCACAGAAAGTTTTAAGGGATCAGGGCCTATGCTGATAATTCATTCAGTCTACAAGTGTTTGGTATTTTCTCCTCCACTGGATCTTCTGAATTTGGAAGACCTGACCTGGCTCTAAATACAATTAAAATGGTCTCAGAAAACTCAAAAAGAACCATTTGCTCTCGCTTTTCAGAAAAAGAAAGCACTAAAGGTTTCACTTGAATGCCTTTAATATTGGCTTCTTCTGTCAGGATTTCCTATTTGTCAAGAAACCTAACTTTTAGTAACTCAGACAGGAACAACCTGAAATCCTCTTTGAATGCAAGAGAAACCAGCTATCTTTCATCTATCATCTTCTACGGGGATTTGCATGCAATACATTTTTTGCTATTAGAAATTATGCTTGTCTGATAAGATGTAATACAACCTGAAAAAGGCTGCAACCAGAGCTTACAATACCATCCTCATAATTTTCTAACTCTTTTCCAGTCAGCTTGTTCTGTGTATTTTCTCTATACATCAAAGTATATCCTTTGATTACAGATTGTGCTGTTGCTTGAACGTAGGTACCCTAAAAGCCTGACTGACTGCTCTAGAGTTAGCACAGCACACTTAAGGATAAATAAAGTTTTAATTAAGTACCAGAATTTTTCACAATATGTTTGCTATTTTCTATAAAAACTGCTTTAATTTAGCAGTACAAACCTCGGTGGGCTACCAAAGATCAGGTTCAGGTGTGAATAGTGACACTTGTCAGGTTTTTTGTTAATCCCTTGGATTGCTAAGGATTCACCTCTGTACTTTTAATATATGCTTGAAAATATTAATTTGGTTTGTGACAGAGCAGGTACCTGTGACCTTAGGCTGACTTCTTTTTCTAAGTTATATGTCCTCTTTAATTTTTAATGGTGGAAATTACAAGCGTATGTTTTTAAAAGATTTGGGCCTAGAGACATGCTGCCTCCATCTTTTTTGTTTATTCCTAATATCTTCATGCTTGCTAGCCCAGATAATCTTAAAATCTGAAAAGAAAAAATAAATTATAAATTTAAAGAAAGCCATGCAATTCTTTTTCTTTTTCACTTGGCCACGAAAGGAAAAACCCTGAGATCTCCCAAGTCAGATGAAGCACTCGACATCAGCACAAGAAAAAGAAGCAATATATGCTACATCTTCTCCAGTGGTGGACACCAGTCTTGAATCTGTAGTGCACAGTCTGAAGCCATTTGAGCAGCTTCTTTTGGCAGCTTTCAGCTTGTAACTAAGTCATGTTAGCAATCTCACTGTCCCGTGTGGGACATCACATCTCCAGCCCTGCTGCACTGCCTGGAGGAATTTGGTTGAGACGGGTGATAGGATTATTGTTCCCCACTCCAGCTTCCCTTAAACAGCCATGCCACCCTTCCAACAGCATAACAAAGTAGGAGGAATATCTGCCTTTTAGCTCTTGCAGTTTGCAGCCTATGATTTCAGCATGAACAGCTACTGTCAGGAGTGTGGCATAACGAGGCAGCCGGCACACTTCAGCAGCAAAAATGCACATAATGCAGCTATGCCTGCTTCTTTCCAGAGGAGCAGCCACACAGAGCCCTGATATGACTCACAGCCCTATTTAAAACTCGGCTACCAGCAGCAGTATTGAAATATAGTTGCCATGATTTAAAAATACTTGCTGTTGGAAGTATTTGATTACAGTTTCACTAAGGAGAGCGGGTGAGGCCAGATAATTTTCTGACCATTCTTGAAAGCAAGTGAGGGAGGCACCCAGTGCTGCATTGAGCTGAACCAGTGATGGGGCCAAAAACCAGCTCCTTTGGGTTGACCTTTTATGAAAACCTGAAGATATGAGGGCTGGAGCACCACTCCTATGAAGATAGACTGATGCAATTGGAGTTGTTCAACGTGGGGCCTACAGAGAAGCTGGAAAGGGACTTCTTATAAGTGAAAACAGTGACAGGACAAGGCTGTAATGACTTCAAACAGAAAGAGGGTAGGTTTAGATGAGATATTAAGAATTTCTTTACTTTGGCAGTGGTGAGGCATGGGAAGAGGTTGCCCAGCAAAACTGTGAATGCTCCATCCCTGCAAGTGTTCAAGACCAGGCTGGATGAGGTTCTGGGCAACCTGTTCTAGTGCAAGGTTCCCTGCCCATGGCAGTGGAGTTGGAACTAGGTGATCTTTCATAACATCCCTTCCAACTCAAGCCATTCTTTGATTCTACAATCATAATTCCAAATAAAGGAAGATCTCAAAGATGACAAAGTAGGCTGATTTATTTTTCTTTCTATTTTCAGTCTGGCAAAACTGCTTCCATTTTACAGTGTTTTGCAGTTGGTCTAGTTCTACTTATGACTGTCTTTTATAAATAAATTGGTGTTTAACAGAGCTGAAAAATGTTTTCAAACTCACTGAGTGCACTAAAGGCCCTGTTTTGGGTGACAGCTGCAGAACAAGCAACTGTGTCTTATAATAATAATTACTCCAATTTGGTTCTATTAGCCTACATGGGGAACCTTTGAACACCTCCATCTGTTATTTGGTCAAGACATTATTTGAATGAGGTCAAGAGATTTTTCATCCACAGTGGTTGCTCTTCTGCATTCCCTGACCAAACACCAAAAGCCACTAGAAATTTCCTCGAGGAAAGAGAGTAGCTGATCAGTTCCTGTGTTTGACTTCTTGCTCATTCAAAGTATTTTTAAGTGTTCAGGTTGGTAAGTTTTCAGGAAAGTTCACACTGCCAAACCTCGTTGCAAATATTTAGCAATTCATTGAATATTCATGAAACACTAAATATATTTTAGGTCCTGATGCTTCATTAACAAAACAAGAAAACAGGCTGCATAATTCACTCAATATTTAAAATAAACGCATCAAGGCATTTTAAAGAGCTCTTTTTTTTTGCCTCACTCATTATTTTTAAAATAATCTCATCTCAGGTTTGCATATCATTGTATTTTTTTACTCTTTTGCATATTTTAACTTGTTTTGAGGTTCTGAGTGAATCCCTTCTTTCTGCCAAGAAAAAAATTAAAAATCATTGGATAAAAAATATATTAAGAATTCTATGTATAGATAGCCTCGTTACCAATATTAAAGTTCATGTTTCCAGAACCGATAACCACCTGAAAATCTTACTTGCTTTTATGTTCCTTGAAAGGAGAGGTTTAGATTAAACAAGAGTGAAACTAATCTTTTTTCCCTTGTCAGTTAAATTTCCAGGAGCTTAGAGCATCTGGCTCTTCTGTCTGCCATTCTTCTCTGTGGATAGCTGTGTCCTCTTTCTGTAACTCTCACTCATGCTAAAATCAATGACCTACCTCTTAAGCATGACCAACTATATCAGCTCTCACTGAAGAGACTGAAGAATGACTCAGAATGTTTCAGAATTATTTAACTGTATGTTTTGCACTCCTCTCCTCTTGACTGCATCAAGGCACTATAACTGTACTGGGGTACAAGGTATGAAGTCTTCATGGGTGGTATGAAACACTGCAGATTATTTTCGGTACTAGTAAAGGCTTCTGTGAGCAGCTCATAGCTGCCATGTGGGCTGTAGCAGTATTTATTTCATGCTAGATCTCTTCATGCTAATTTTCAAGATTTCAGTGACAAATTCTTTTGTTGCCAAATTACCTAAATGGCCACCACAGAATATCAGGATAAGACCACGGTCAATAAGTGTGCTTCTTCAACACTTTGCTCTAGGGACAAGATTTTTCTATGTGAAGGACAAAACTCCATGTGGTTGGTCTGAGATGCTGGATTTAGCTGCTCAGGAACTATCAACAATCACCAATGTCCTCAACTTTTCATTCAAAGGGAAAAATTAAGACAGCAATTAAAAAATATGCAGTGACACATACCACAGAACTAAGGGTGGAAAAAAAAAAGGAAGTGCTACTAAAGCCTGACACATCTCTGGACATATTTTGCCTCCTGGGAAAAGACTCAGAGAATGAACAGAATGAACAAACAACACATGACAAATGTATAATACATTGAGAGCATTAGTAATCACAAGATGACTATGAGTCATTAATGTGATGTGGTCAGGAAAAAAAAGACAACCGAAGTTGAAAGATGCAGCAATTCAGGGCTGATAGGTAATACACCAATAGAGGCAGCAATAGTTCTGGTCCTCATGTTTAACAAAGGTTATGTTAAAGTACAGCCGACACAGCAACAGGCTGTGAGACAATCAGGGAAATTAATTTATTTCTCCCAAGAAGACAAATATAAAAATCTGGACTATTTAGGTGTGCAAAATCCTACAAGAGATGATTGCTCTGGACAAGTACGTAAGAAGGTCAACCACAAACTTGGGAAAGCTAAAAGCTTTTTCAGCTATGCTGCCACAAGACAAATGAGTCAAAAATGGCCAATCAATCAATTTGAGGTAGAATTTAGGAGCAAGTTTTTAAGATTTGGGTCAGTGCGTTTCTAAACCACACTTTTGTGATTGGAAAAGAGGAAGCAAGGACCATAATCAGTTTTAAGCACAATACATTTAAGAAAGGGTTTACCTGACAAAATGATGACTGGACCTGCTGACCTGGACTGATCTAGCTCCATGCCTCTATTTTGTAGTCATATTTCTTGACAAACTAAACATAGGTTCCAATATATCACAAAAATGAGTACTGTGTAAGGGAGGAGAATATACAAGGACAGACTATAAATAGATAAACTATTTTAGGTTTCATTTTTAAAAATTTATTTCTTCTTAAGAATTGTTATTATTTTTATTGTTTTCTATTTTTTTCTTTTTCTTTTTTTTAGCCAGGCATTCAAAGATGCTTATTTTAAGGCACTCTGAGCTCCAAATGTATCACTTTTTTCCAACATTGCATTAATTATTTTGATAGGAAATACTGCTTCTCCTTATAAACCTTGTGTCTCTCATGACCTTAGACCGCTATAAAAGCACTGCTACTCAGTAACTTAGGAACATAATTCAATTTTCAGAAGACCCTTCTGCTTAGGTTATGTCTGTGCTAGTGAAGCTTGCTCGGAGTAGCTCGGAGGCTATCCCTGACCACAGAAAAAATTTAATTCCTTTCGCTACAGAAAAAATTGAAACTCTCTGACAAGGATAAATTTGGTGTTAGCAAAACATACACCATATTGTCCTCCAAAAAAAGAAGAGTCATGGAGTTCTGGAAAGTCATTGGCTATTATTATGGAAAAGAGGACACTGAAATATACATTATAATTTAATTGAAATAAAAATGCTCAATATGAAATGTTTTACAAGAGAGTTATCTGCAAGACAGGAATTCTCACACTCACAAATGGGATAACAGTTTGATGAGGGTGTTTCAAATGAATGGAACCAACAAATTCCAAATTCCAAATTCCAAAAGAGACTTGAATTTTAATGTAAGCAGTTAAGTTCTTCACTGGGTTCATCTGGGAGAAACTCCCATTCCTTCAGCAAAGCACAAGGGTATCTCTGTTAATCCTTTCTTTTCGCACTTTCTGCTTTTGCAGGTCCTGATGAAGGCATACTTTTCTGAATAGAAATTTAAGTAATTCTTCTGAGAGAGGATAAAAACCTTTATTTCACCTCACCCACTGCTGGATTTTAGCATCAGTGTCATTGATATATATGTGAGACTTAAACTGGACATATGGGCAGCTTGAAGAGTGAAGTGTCAGTGGCCTAACCGTCGTGTGTTTAAGACCAGCTGATCAACATCTTCTGCAATGGATTTAACACAGTAAGATTAGCTCTTCTACAACTCAGCAACAGGTTACATCTCCCTCCCTTGAAATTGAGTGTATGTTCTCATTTTGCATTTTTCATGATGTAACCTAAATTTCTTTCACAAAGCCAAACTTTCCATTAAGGCGTTCTGTCGCTATAGGACACAAGAAAGGACCACTCTCACACCTGCTTGAGCAGAAGGAGAAAAAGAAGGTTTATTTTGAGATTCTTATATTTATAGATTTCTCAATTCCACAAGGGATTGGAGGGACATTGTCAGCTCCTCTTTCATTTACTGGACAAAAGAAATGTTCATCAAACTTTCCCTCACCACAATGGAATGAAAAACAGAAAGGACAGTTAAGTAAACATTGTCTATTATTTACATGAAAACCGTGCCAAAATTATCTGACTCCAAGGTTATAACAGAAGGTTAGCAAAAAACAGGACAACAGCCTTCCATTTATCAGTTACTATTTCTTCAAATGCTCTAATCCATCCACAGATTTGCTACAAAGTTTTGCATTATTCGCTTGTCCAGCAGCAGCTTTGGCATAACTGTGAAACACAATAATAAGACACAAGATTTCACACATCTTTATTAGAACTTCCTCAGATTGATGAATCTGATGATCTCCTTTATAGTAAATAGCAATTTTAGGTCTTGATTTTTAGGTGTCTTAAGCGAGTAATTGCGTGTAAAACATGCAAGTGTAGTCAACATCTAATTTTCATGTGAAATGACCACCGTGGCCTCTGAAACCTTCACCTGCAGATGGTATAAGCAGAATGGATAATTACACATGCAAATGGATGATAACCATTTTCACATTCAGAAACGCAACATGCACATCAGTAACCATAACTGCAGGCTTAGCTTGCTTAAAATCAAGATCTGAACTTATCACACAGAAATTATCAGCAACAGACGAATGCAGACAAAAATGGAATTTTTAAAATTAATTGCATTCCTGGGAAGTAAATGAGGTGTGATGTACATAAATGTCATAGTAGAAAAGAAAAGCTAAATGTTCAAAGAAAGTTATTGCAGCATAGTAATCACAAGTGAAACCAAAAATGGAAAGTTCTCCATCCATCCAGCAGGTTACCAAAATGAGAAATGACAGAGTGCTCAGGTTAATAGAAAACACTGAAAAATAAAAAAAGGAGAGTTTTGAATAAATAAAAAAACCCCCAAACTGAACTATTGGATGTTAAAGTTCACTTTGTAAGCTAGCACCCAACTACTGGCTCAAACAGCATGTATTGAACTTGTTCTGAATACAGTGGGAGTCTCTACATTTTTTGCAGTTAGATGCCTGGAAAGGGTTGATGTTTTCCATCTGTTGGTAGAGATACCCCATGCTGTCATTTATGCCAATGACAAGCGCTGAAATAATTACAGATTGTGTATACGCAAGCTTGATAGATCAGCAGATCCTTTGTTTCTCTTTAAGAACTAAGGCAAAACTAAAGACAACGTGGTAGTTTGGAGGGTTTTAAAAAATATTTTAAGAAATTTTTAGTTGAAGATATTTGTCTGTAATACTGATCATACAGTTTTTTATATTATAGTATATCTTTAAAACTGTGGGGAAAACATAAAATTGAAAGACAAACCAAATCAACCAAACAAAACCAAAAAGCCAAACCCCATTTAATGCAGAAAAGATCTTTGTTGATAAACAAGATTATGATATCAAACTTATGAAGATACCCATATAGCAAAAAGCGTGAAAAGTTGAAGAAGCAAAAGGAAACACTTATGGCTTATTAAAGCAGTAATTAAGACTGGGCAAAATATAATTGTGTATGAAGTAAATATAGGTTACAGACTACCAATGCCACCCAAGGAGTAGATATATGAAAGCTTTCATTTTCAAAAATGGATGCTATGTCAAAAAATAAAGTTTGATAAAAGTTCTCAGTAAGAAGTTAGAAAGGAAGAAAACTTTTGGGCAAACGTTGTGAAACTATTTTTTCACTCCTCCTCAAACAGGAGGAAATGGATGCTCTCCTTATGGCAATATTTGTAATATTTTTTTTTTCTGTTCTGAATCTGTGTAGACGACGGTATTAGCCTCAGGGGCCCGTTCGGCTGGCGAAGTCTGGGCTTCTCAAGGAGGGGGTTTTCAGAATTTATGCCTTTGTTCAGCTCCCTCTGGTGTTAGGAATGGAGTTTGGCAAGGCACAGTATTGCACCTCTGGACACTACTTGTTTCTAACCAGACACTCTGCTTCCTTTTTCATTTTCACTGCTAGTGCTTTGTGGTGTAACCTCCTACTCTCAGAGAAATAAGGATGATTTTTTAAAACTCAAATTGATATTCCAAACCTCAGATTTTTACAGACAGTTAATAGAATCATGAAGAAGTGGGAAAGAATACTGGCAACTTCAACACACTGAGGAGGCTGGAGCAGTAACGCACTGACAGCTTGAGATGAAGTAGAGACACAGAAGTATTAGATGTTCAAACTCAAGCAGATTATAATTCAAAAACCAGACTTGAAAACTGTAATCCTCAAACACCCCCTACAAATGGCTGCCGATAGAGGATGTACATAAAATCTGCCTTAGTTTTGACAGCACTGGACTTAGCTGTCTCCTACTGACCAGAACCACATTACCTGCAGAAGCTTTCTGCCTCCGTGTTTTGCCAGGTGGGGAAACTGGTTTGGCAGTGTTTGTACAGCATGGTTATCCAATTTAAATAGCAGGACAAACATGAACAACAGAGGGGATGGATGTACCAGCTCGCTTTTATTCATAATTCTGCTACTTGAGCCTGTGTCATGCATGGATTTTGATTTCTTTGTATTCTTACAATGTTCTCAAAAGAAAACTCTAATTAGTATAGGGTAATACGGCTGGAGTTGGTGGTGGTAGTCGGTGTGCTCACGAACCCTATTGCTGAATCTTCTCCATGTTTAATACCAGGTTATGACGAGACGAACCCCTCCCACTGGATATTTAAATGTACAAATTGAAGTGTTCCAGACATTCAGTCTGAAATATTTTGTCCCACGAGCAGGTGACCAAATCCTTCAGGTGGTGATTAATGACAACACTGAAACTTCTCCAAAGACACTGAAGACACTTAAGTCCATCCCGCCTTTAAGTTCTTTTGTTGTGCCTAAGTATCTATGACCCATATCTCTTGAGCTGTTTCTGAGGAGAAAAAAGACCTGTCCTCAAAGGTGAAAGGTTAATGAAATATACATCATGGTAGTAAGATGCCATTTGGACATTTGCACAATTGCATATGCCCACTCTCCCAGACAAATATAGAGGGATACTTTAAAGTGTCGAGTAGGAGGAAAACGTTGTTTTAAGAATGCAGAGAGAAATAGAGCCATAAAAAGAAGGATCTTTGGTTCTAATTCTCTCTCTCTAATCCAGAAAAGATTCAGATTTTTAGCAGGTTGAATGTGATCTCTAATGGGATAAACAAAAAGAAGTTTTTTCCATTTTGAAAAAGGAGTGCTAGCACAGTAAGATTTCTAATGGATAAGGCAGATTAAAATGTGAGATAAAAAGGTGAAAAGAAAGGGTGAAATGCTGGAGTGATGGACACAGATGATGAATAGGGTGGCTGGGTGAAATATTGGGTCTGGTTGTGAAGGACACAAGGAAGAATGAAAAAATGCACAAGGAGAAACTATTGCTCCCTTCCATTATTCTCTTTGAAGTTCATTATTTCAGTTTTCCATCCTGAGGTAGAGAGGGTGCTATTTCTTTCTCTCTTTTCACTGCAAACTTCTTTCAAAACACTTCCAGTAACAAAACCTCAGATTTCTATTTCAAAGTGATGTGATTAGCCAGAAGGTAACTTCTGGATCTTTGGGGAAGAATTAAGAGAAACTTGTGATTGCCTCTGTTCTCCCATTTAACATTTCTGTCAGATATCCGAGGGTAGCAGTTAATGAGGGAGATGCATGGCACTGGTCATCAATGGTTTTGGTAGTTAGGTACATGTGTAGCAACAATGTATGGTTATATTTCAAAGTTTCCAAGTTATATTGACAGTTACATGAAAATATGGTGCTCATAATGAAAAAGGGTATGAGCATGTGTACTGAAAGGAAGGATGGCAGGAGTTACAGAATAATTCATGTACAAATAACTCATGCTAGACCCAGATTTTAGTTCCTTAAAATAGCAACTCTCAGAAAAATCACTTTGAATGTATTTCTGTTGCTGCAATTTTTCCTTTGGTATACAACTGTAAGTAATGTTTTTTAAAAGACTCTGCCTGCTATGAAATTTTCAAGTACAAATAACCCTACCCAGTCAAAACCAATTACTTCAGGGAAGAAAGGTAGACTGAGTATATTTCCAGTGAATAATTGGAATTTAAAAATACTCATTTTTGTCTCACGAAGTAGTTATTCCATCAGTTTTTTTGGTTCGCATTTTCTTTTTCAAAATGGCAAAAATAATGATAAGGGAGAGACAGTTTTTTATCACTTAAGCATTAATACTGTATTTCTGTTCAGAATTACACAGTGGAAATACTTTGGGGGAAAAAAATACGCAATACACTAAACCCCAAGTAAAAATATTATATGCTTGAAAGATACATGTTTTAAAGAGCTCTGAATGAGTTACAAGAAGTAAAGATATGTAAAAATTTATCAGTAGCAGATTGCAACTAAACTATGGATGATGATTTAGTGTTTTTATCTCCAGTCACAAGGAAAACAAATAGATAAAAAAACTTGCCAAGAGTAATAGTTTCAAAGGTAGCTGCCAATATCAACTCACTTTTCAATTTCAGATAAAGAAGTAATTTTGTGCTTTCTTCACTTTTAAGATTTTCTTCTATTTGCTTCTTTAGGTTAAAGAAGTTTTATCTGTGACATACTATGTATCAATAAATGTGCATCTATGCAGGTGTAATGTATATATATTAACCATATATATTTTTTAAAAAAGGTTCAGAAAATAATTTTGTAACACATTGGTATACCAAATTTAAAATGTAATTTTATCTCCTTTTATGATAAGTAGGTGATTACAAGTTGGGAATGAGAAATATGCCTTTAGTTTCTTTTTAAGTGCTATTCTAAAACATAAATATCTAATAGAAATTTGGTTAAAATTGGGGGAACTTTTTTTTCTATTAAAATTTTGCAGAAGCTACTGTTCATTTCTCTGTTGTTATCTTATGCTGTTACATTTATCATACTGATTGCAATAATTGATAATGTCCACATTGCTTGAGCTGCATTTGCCATTACTGATTCCTCAGTAAAGATTACTTACATATTTCAACACATTATTTGCTCATGTTCTGTAAGAGAGGTATAGTCACCCCGTGAATTAAAGAAAGAAAAGCTAGGTATATATTGGTATATACAGGTATATATAACGTTACTTCAGCTGCTTTACATCACAGCCCTGAAGGTAGCCATGGCAGTGTCCCTGAATGAGAATGAACAGGTAGAAGCACGTCTTGCATATAACCTGGTTACACTAATCCCTCCTCATCATTTCTTTTCTGGACTTGTGAGGGCCGTGGAACACTGGCAGCAAAGCAGAGGAGAGTTTTCTACAGTTCTGCAAAACTGAGGAGAATCACTTCCCTCTCTCCTGGAGCTGGTGGGTGAGCATGGTGACATTCATGTAGCTCAGAAGAGTGGGAACAATGCTGCTCAGAGTGGCAGTTTCTCCCAGAGCTGTTTATTACCAGGTAATTTGGGGGAAGGGGCAGGGATGACATTATTTATTCATACATTGTGCAAAAAAGCAACAATCCGGTGCTACAGCAACTGCTTGGGATGCATAGGGGAGTTCTGCAGCATTTCAGTGGTGTCTGCTGCTATGTGAACTCACATGGAGGTGTGGTATTATATCAGGGGTGGTAGGATGAGCCACAGGCTCAAACCTGTGTGGGAGACTTTACAACCTCTCTGGGCAATCCATTCCAGGGCTCAGTCTCCTGCACAGTAAAGAAGCTTCTCCTCCTATTCAGGTGGAAGCTCCTGTGTATCAGTTTGTGCCCATTGTCTCTTGTCCTATTGCTTGGCACCACCAGGGAGAGCCTGGATCCATCCTCTTGACACCATCCCTTCAGATACCTACAGACATTGATGAGATCCCCTCTCAGTAACCTTTTCTTGAGGCTGAACTGGCCCAGCTCCCTGAGCCTTTCCTCTTATAAGAGATGCTCCAGGCCTTTAAACATCTTTGTTGCCCTCCACTGGACCCACTCCAGGAGCTCCGTGTCTCTCCTGTACTGGAGAGGCTGGAACTGAATGCAGCACTTCAGATGTGGCCTCACCAGGGCTGAGTTGAGGGGCAGGATCACCTCCCTTGAGGCAATGCTGGCAGTGCTCTACCAAAAGCACCTCAAGATACTGTTGGCCTTCTTGGCCGCAAGGACACGCTGCTGGCTCATGGACAGCTTGATGTCCACCAGGACTCCCAGGTCCTTCGCCACAGAGCTGCTTTCCAGCAGGCTGGACATGGTGTGGTCATGGTGAGAAATATATTTTGAGTTGTAGTTGAGTTGAAGATTTCCACTCTTATTTTTGCCAATAAATACACCATAAATGAAGAATATCAGCTTTGGGATTTTAGGATTATTGTTGGCAGTGTTGCCTTACCCATGCATGTCGTGGTTACATTGACCTTCACTGTAGTGCTAAGTTCCCGTGAGCAAAACACAGACCTATGGCTGTGATTTCATATACAGCCTCCTTAGCCACTTGAAGGGAACTCTGTGCTATTTTTTTTCCACTCAACTGTGCCCTGCCACATCTGTTCCTAAGTGACTTGAAAAATAAATATTGTTTCCTGTTATAAATCAAATACACTGGACAGTAATTCAGAGCTGGAGAGAAAGGCGTAGTAGCATGCTTGAGCAATAGCAAAAATAAAGTTGCCTTTCCTGAATGTATAAGACTAGTAGTGCAAGAACAGGCCACTACTCTGATTTCCCTGTCCCCATCACCACCAAGCCCTGTGATCTTGGCCTACTGGGATACGGAGCAAAATTTATGCTTACATAAAATGGGTGCAGACCTGGCTGATAGTCAGGTTACAGTGTAAACAACATCCAGCTTCATGCATGGTTCTCAGTGGGTGTTCAGAGAACAGGAGACAAAAAGACTACAAACTGCACAAAATAAATATTAATATTGGAAAAGTTGGATTATTTCACAATATCTAAGTAATCGTGAAGTTTTAAAGCTCTGTTTGAAGAAACTTCCCTGAGATGCCTCAGGGCCTTTGGCAAACAGAACTGATAGAGAATTGTACAAAGAATTGTATTTTATGATGGAAGAGAGTTTGAAGACAGTTACTGCAGAAATAAGGATGAATTTTTAATCAATAAATGAATAGAAAATAGAGTTTTAAGATTGTTAATGATTGTTTTAATTCTGTAGCAAGTTCTCTGTTGGGAGATTTTTCTGTTTCTACAGAGTCCAGCTGCTGAACAATGAGCCACAGAAATAAAAATCTTCAAGTCAGTTGCAAGGTTAGGATTCAAGACTAATTTTTCCTCAATGAATATATGCTTGATCCTATTTGTGTGAGTGTATACGTGAATATTTTGGGTGAAATAAAAAGCCACAGCATTCTGAACATCAATTTCAATTTATATATGGTTTCTTTTTCAACTTAATTGAAAGGTTGTGACCATATTTTGACGTTTTAACTTTTTTTTTAATTCCCATATAAATAAAATTTTTAGAAGGCAAAACTGAAACTTTTCATTGCAAATATTAACATTTAAAAGTGAAAATTATTTTAAGTGTTGTGCTGGTGTACTGTCTGACATTTTAAAGAAAAAATAATATTTTACATATTGCTGACATTTAATTAAGTCACTACCCACATCTAATGCAGGCATAGATAGAGATTAAATGGTTATTTTAGAGAGAAAAAACAGTTTCTATCTCAGCCAATATGATATTTTCTGTTGAATTTAGAATACTCCGTACTAAACAGGAAGCATACCTCTCTTATCACTGCCTTTCAAAGCTGAATTTAAAAAAACTAGATTTTGTCAGCTCAAACCATAGATTACAAAGAAAACTATGAGATATAGAGCAATAACAGGAGAAGCTGAAGAACAAAAAGGTGCTGAGAAATGTCAGTAAAACAAGAAAGATATTTTGATGTAGATAATGACAAGGATATTCTGGTCTAGCACTGGTCTAAAGCCAGATCTTAATAGGAACATTTCAATAATAACATAGCAGAGGAAGAGTATTTATTAAATAAAATACTACAGCTCCTGTTTTACAAAAAAGCCAGATGTATGGCATATCAGAGCTCAATAATGGCTATGAGAAGGGGCATTTGAGCTTCAAGATCACATCTGAGGCATATCTTGTGTCTTGTCATAAGAAAGAGGTTGCAATATCATACGGCCCCTTATCAATATTGCAGCTGTTGAATCAAGTACGGCATAAGCGTACAAATATTTCAGTTCAAAAAACAAAAGTATATGTTAAACAAAGACTAATAAAACCAAACATTTAAAATAAGCAAATCCAGGCAATCTTCGTCCAAGACTTTTAACAGAGCAGTCTGATGATAACCTTGAACTCTTAGGCTTGATTTTCAGTGCGAAATTTCCACACTTAAAGCATTTTGGTAGTCCAGATATAAACAGGAGATCCAATTCTGTTCCAATGCAAACAAGAAAAAAGTATAATTATAGATTTCTCAGCCTGATAATGATCTCAAGCAGAATAGTGAAACAGATGATTCTGCAATCCTGTTTTGTTTACAAAGGTAATACACACTTAGCCTTCTATGAGGCGTTTCATTTGGTAGCACATGACATGTTGATTAAGAAATAAAATCAACATGGCACATACCAAAGTGATTAAAACCTGGGCAAGTGAAAGGTCTTAAAATAATACTGTAAATGAAGAATCATTCTTCAGATGTTTGTCTACTAGTGCCATGGGGATTAGTATTTGACTCTATTATATTTAATATTTTATTTAATGCTTGGAAGAAAATACCCAATGATACTGATAGAGTTGCAGATGAAAAATGTTCAGATTGTAGTGAATAATAAAAAGGAAAGTCTTTGATGCAAATTGATCAAGACTGTCTGGCAAGCTAGATGCAAACAAACACCTGAATTTACATATGGCCAAGTCTAACGTCATAGCCCTAGGATGAAAAAGAATGTTACTTCCAAGAAAGCAGGGAAACTTCAATTCCAAGGAGCCTTGACTGCAAAGCTCAGATGAGCATGCGCTGTGATGTAATTGCTCTCAGTATTTGTACAGAAGTACACGTATGTCACGTTTGAATATTACTACTTCAGAGCAGTAATGTATTCACTTCTGCTGCTACAGACACGAAAATAGTTCAGAGAGGTTACGTGATAATCCTTGGGATTATCCTATTGGGAAATAAACCCTACAGTACATAACTCTAGCAGTTTAATCTCTTTTAATCTAGCTAAGTTAATCAAATAACTAATTATTAAGATTCAAAGAATCAAAGGTTTGCAAGCTAAAGCACTTACATGGAAAGCAGAAGTTTGAAACTAAAACAAAATTATTGATATGGTTGGAGGGTAAGATGTTAAAATGAGACAAATTCACATCAAAAGAAAGTTGTAGATGTTTTCCAAAGAGGAAAAAGTTGAAAAGGTTGTCTATAGCTGGGCTTATTGAACAGGTCATCCTGCATCCTGGGCATCCTATGTCCTGTTTTCAATAGGAAGTAAGATTTTGTGTTTGCAGAGGCTGCTCCTGGCCCTAGAATTGATGAATTTATATATAGGGATAGATGTTGAGCAGTGCCATGGTTTTGGGCCAGCCACCACTGTGATGATGCAGTACTGTAAAATAGGGTGTAAGTGCTTCAATAAGTCTCCTCTTTCCTCTGACACCTGTCCACTTTTGGTTGAAAAAATTTTAAGTTTTGATCAATTTTTGCAGTCTATCTGGGAAACCATCCAAAGCTTTATAATGACTGATTTTCTTCCACGTGGTGGTCTTCTAAGGGGAGGAGAGCTTACTAATATTTTCTGCCATGTCCAGCTGCTAACTCTAAAGACTCGTGATTGCATTTGATCATATGTCCTGCCTGTAGTCTGATACTAAATAGGAAAGGTAGTGAAGAGAAAATCAATGTAGCTGTGTCATACTCTTGTTCCATAGTACTGCATTACAGTATGGAACATCTGTTCTAGAGTTGTGCTGACTAATTGAAGTGGCCCAGTATAAATTAATTTTGAACCAATCTCACAGTATTACTGCTATGTGTTCCTAGCAGTTAGAATTATTGGTCATGGGAGTATTGTGCCACAAACTAACAATGAAAATGTGACTTTAATGATTTTAGGGGATTTTGATTGCTCCTTCTGTTATACATCATTCACAGTCTGGACTTAAGCCATCACAATATAAGTGTTAGTGTGAGTGCGCTGGGAGCAGAGAGAATTTTCAGGAAATGAGGCGCATACCAGCCCTCTATGTTTAAGTAATCAGCAGGTTTTCGAACGGCCCATTCAGGCTGAAACAAATCAGTTCTAATGAGGAAATCCTTAGGTTTATGCTAGATATTTGTTGACCACCATCTCTCCAGAATGACTTTTATGCAATGCCTCATTAACTGTATTCATGAAGCTCTCCATAACTGGGAGTAGTCCATGAAAGGTACCCAAGCTTTCAATCTTGTCTCAAGTTAGTTCATTTATTTTAGCCCCATTATGATGGAATTATTGTTTTTGTGAGCCTCTGCAGTAACTATTTAGTATTTAACATTAATTTCATATGGATTTGGTTTTGAAAAGTTTTACAAGATGTATGTGAGACACATTGTAGCATGTTCTCTTGTTTCTGAAACAGCCGTTTGTAATTGTAGTCTTAGAGGAGCTTGGGGCTCAATTCTGTCCCAAATTATCTCCTTTGAATTAATTTCATGCAATGTAAGTCAAACAGATTTTGACCTTTATTCAGTTTTGAAAAGGCATTATGGAAAATGGCACCTTCCTATTCAGCAGATCTGCTCTATATTCAGACACATTTGAATTCAGTGACAAAAAGTGAATGTGTTCTACATCCTGATGATAGAAGCAGGGAGCTGATGCAGTTGTGGGAGTGTGGTATGGGTTCCCTTCTGACTCACCATCATTAGCATAGCTGCTGTGTAAGGGCTTAATTTGCTAAAGCCTCCAAACTCCCACACCCTCAATTGACTTCAGCTGGAGTAAAATGGATGGATATCTTTGAAATATAACCCTCCCTGTTTGTATTAAAAGGCAAAATTCCTTTGGGACTCTAGATGCAAATGAAGAAGGATTTTCTCTAAAAAAGAGTGATATCAGTAGCAACCCAGTTGAAATAAACATTTGAGTTTCATTTTCAATGGCAAAGATGAAAAATCATTAGCTACAGGGAAGAAGGCAACATGTTTAATTGTAAGCAGAGCCAGTTTTATCCAAAGATACTGAGCAAATAAAAGCTGCTTCTGTTGCAACTAAAGAGCATTGCAGAAATTATGTTTCTGCTGTCTCTGCTAAGATGAAACACTATCACCCAGAGCTGTGGTCTGACTTTTGTCTTCACAGTGCAGGACTAGGACTTTCTTGAAGTCCAATGGCTCTATAGTGTAGACACTAAAGCCTCTGTGATTTTTTTTTTTTTTTTTGATCATGTGAGACAATCTTACCCAAAATACCCAATGGATAAGAATTTAGGAGAATTGACTCAGTTTGTAGATATTGGAAAAAATCATTATTCATATACTGCTGATGCCAAGGGAATCCTTACTCTGGGAAAGCTGACCTTTACTCTGATTGCAGAGTGCGTTTATACCAGAAGAATAAAGCCAATCGTTGCAAATGTAACCCTAAAGTTTAAGGTTGTGGTTTAGATATTGTACAAATATAGTGGGATAAGAAGGCTCTTACCAGGCCCTTGAGTCCAGTCTTTTGGTATGACAATCAATCAAAAGTGGTAATCTTCTTTATAAATTTCAGAAGTGATTAGGTTTGTGTTTCCACTGCTTGTTTATGAAAATTGTTTAAGCCTCTTCTTCAAGGAACATTCTTCTGATTTCCAGCCTACATGTGTACATTATATATATATATATCTCTATCCTGTGACAACACCTTTTAAAAATTTCTTTACCACTTACTTTAGTATTTAACAATAGGATTTACTTATCAATATTAGCATATTCCTTGCAACCAAAGTTTTGCTATAGTAAAAAATGTAATGACTCTTTTCCCTTTGAATTATAGTCTTTTCATATAGCCCTCTTGGACTTGTTTCCATTTGAATCTGTCTGTTTTAAATATGGAAGACCAGAGTAAAGTGGTGGGAGTAGAAAGGGTCAAACATTTACTTCATATCTCCTGGGAAGACCTTCCTGACACATTCAAAGATCACATTTGCATATTTTAGTGTTATACTATATTAATACTTCAACGGTCATGACTTTTCAGTCATTTCCAATTCTTATCATATAGTTGAAGTACTTATTATCAGTTCCCATGTTTATTCCCTTTCCTATTTCTCCATTCTGCGAGATCACTCAGCTCTTTCTGCATGGTGTCCTGAAACCTTATTTATTAGTGAGCACTCCCAGTCTTATACCATCAGCAAACTCCACAGCCTGCTCCTACTTACCACTATTAAAACTTAATTGCATAATTAATACATATTTAAATGATCAGCTTCAAGGAGAAGTTACACCGAGACTCAGGCTGGCATACTTTCTTTTGACACTACCAATGCCATGACTGCTTTTCTTAGACCTCTTTACTTTCCCAGGCAGTGGAACAATTTTAAGACTTAACTCTTATATTTCTTCTGTAATTCTCTAGAAATATCACATAGTGACTATTTTATATCCCGTGCTTTCTATCACTGGTGACATTATTGGTACAGAGGGGCACTACAGCCTGCAGTGATACTCCAGAGTTTGTAGGTGCAGTCACCGCACAGAAGTGTTTGCATTGGTATAGCCTGAGAGATCCCAGCTTTAATATGTGTCACCAGTCCATTGTGATCTCTTGAGGTCAGGATACATCAGGATGTCCTACTCAAGTACAAGCAAAAGAAAGCTTTTTTTGGGGGATTTTTTCACCTGGTAGATCCTAAAATATCCACAAACTATGCACTAGATGACCAACGGTGAGTAACAGCATGGCTGTGGCTGGGTGCCATTAGCAGTGAGTCATCCACGGGCTAGACAGTGGCTCAGAGGCAGAGGAGGGGTAGAGGCAGGCTTTAGCAGCGCTGTTGACGTAGTTCAGTCCAGGCTGTCTGACCAGTTCACTTATTATTTCCACAGGGCACAAAGAAAATTACTGTGTCCATAGTATCTATATCTATATAATTCTATATAAGTTATATCTATATCTATCTTCATTGTTATAATCTTTGTAGTATTATTCATTTGTTCATTCTATTCTTCTTTGCAATATATTACTGTCTTATTATTAACTATTTGTTATCTTAATATAAATTATATACAAGAGATGTATATGCGCTATACATATAATATAGGCAGAAGACAATAGATATGGGCTATATGTGTAAATATCCACTATCTTTCTAGTTAATGTTTACCTACTAGAATGAGGAGATTTCTCAGAAAATGTAGTTTTAGAAAAACTACCAAGAGTTAACCCCTTCAACACTGGCACACACTTAAATAGTATTTTAAATTAATACACTAAAAGACAGAAACAGACTTAGGTACTTTGTACGTGTGGTCAAATCAGTTACATTCCATATCCATCCCAGTGAGATGTACTTATACGTAAAAACATATAGTCTATCAATGAGAATAAATAATTAAATACTGTCTTTTTTGAAATATTTTTTATTCTTTTTCCCACAAGCTGATATTGAATATTTACCGAAGGCAGGGCTTCTGCCACTAAAAATCCTGTAAGATATGCCTAGATTTTTGTCCATAACAAACAAAATTTTGGGGTTTACTTCCTAATGTTTTAAAAATTAGTCCATCTTATTTAATTTAAGAAAGTGTGATAGTTTCTCCTAAGATATAATGCAACCAAAAGAAAATTAAAAGTATTCAGAAGATGAACTCTTTTAAATGAAGCTGAAAGCTTCAGTAGATTTTAATTAGAACTGCATGATAAGTTTTACATATAAAGCATATTCATTCAAATTTGGCTTTTGGCCAGTTCTACAAAAGCAAAATAACATTAAGAACTATCTTTTCAGTGAAATACTTTTCCAGAGAAAAAAAGTTGACAGTTAGTATGAAGTTTGTAAAAGCAAGTATTATAATTAACTATGCATTTTAGTTTGTTGCATTTTTAAAATTAGGCTGAAATTATATAGAAGGCTGAATATATTCATTGAAAGACTCTATCATTTTTGTTTGGTAACTGCTGCTATCCCAGTCTAAAATTTGGGTCTAGTTTTTAAAAAAATCCACAAAGCAGTTTTTCTTTCACTGACAATTAGCACCTCATTATCAGGTATTCAAAACCACTGCCAACACAGAAGACCAGTGTCTCTCAGCTTATTTTTAGATGCATTCCTAAGCATTTTTGCAAAAGAAGACATATTTCACTTTACATAGTGACAGGAATTACACAAAATTTCAACTTTCACTCAGCTGAAAATTCAGATATGGAACGGCAGGTTTCAAATATCATTACTTGGGTTGTAGAAAATGTGACTCTTAAATTAATATGCTGGAGAGCTTCAGATAGGCATTGAGTGTCTCAGAAGTGATCATTTTTAACAATCCAGTGTGAAAACAAGGTTCTTGTATAAAGTGTATAAACACTTTTTCTTGTATAAAGTGTATAAACACTGGTTCTGTGAAATGAAGATATCTCTAATATTCCTTACATCATCAAATTATTGACTGATAAAACTTCTGTTTATCTCTGTAGGCTAATTGTAGCTCTGCAGGGCTTGGCATTATGATTTACAATAGACTGTAGAGACACCATCCTAGTTATCACAAAGGCTCATCCAAGCGTCTGATCTGATAGACCTCTGCTGACTTATATCAAAAGTTTATTTTAAACTAAATTGCCATAAGTACTCAGTTAATGTATTTCACTTGCCCTGAGGTACCCTAAGCTTTAATGTGACGGTATTCCTTTCATCTTTATTCTAATTCTTAAAAGCTTTTTTCTGAAAAGACACTTAGCATTGCATACTACAGATGTGATTTCTTAGCTTCCTAACTAAATAGATTGATGGATATTGTATCTGCAAGGTCTTGGCCAGATTTAGGAAACTGCAGAAAATGTGAAAGCACTGCACACAGACACTCTACTGGAATTGTTCAAGCATTTTACATTAAAATAATGCAATAAAATAAGTCTCTAGAATTATAAAGGCTCATAGACACTGATGCAATGCAATGTAATGCAAAATAAAGAGATTAGGTACTGCTGGATGTAATTCTTACATTTATATACACTCTACCCTGTCTGGTATGAGTAGCACCAATCAAATCAATGGTACAGTTTTGACATTATCCTGGAGAGTCAAGAATTGATTAGTTACAGTTACATGATTGCTAGAAAATTATTTCATCCCTAAAAAATTTGTCTTCCGGTTTTTTACCGTGAAACTGTACATACCAGTGCATTTTTCATCATATGACAAAATAACATCTGAATAAAGGTTCGTGTTAGGTTGATTATTCTTCCCTTGGGAATCAACTTTTATTTTGTAATGCCTTCCTGAAGATTTTAGCCAGTATTGGTACCATTCTCTTTTATTACGCATTATCTGTGCAGTTTACCTGTTGAGATAAAGGATGGAGGATGGAAAAGGGGATAGAAATTACAGGAAAGGAGCAGCAGAGTGGCCTGCTCTGCAGTCTCTGCAGTTCTGTCAGATTTTTTTCCCCACATAATTCCATCACATTTTACATATACTTTGCCTGTGGCTTTAGTGATTATAAAAGTGCTAAAATGGAATTTACAGACTTCATAAAGCATGTAGCAGTTGTTGAAATTGTTCTAAAGCAGTGACAGGTAAAATTTAGATTAGTTTTATTTTCCTTTACTGAAATTTTACTTTTCTCCATTAGTATAACAAACATCTGGAAGAAATTAGAGTTGACTTCAAGCAAAAAAACCCCAAAAAAACCCACCAACAATAAAACCTGCTTCCCCAAACACAATGTAAATAATTCTTGATGTATACATTCTGGTATGACAAATAAATGAAAAATATACATGCTGGAGAGGAATATGTTCATAGTTTTCATTATGAAGGAGCCAAGAACACAGATGTCACAAATCTGGAAAAAAAACAAAATAAAAAGAGGGTGATTTGGAAAAGTAATTTCCACCTTGATCCTATACACTACTACAAATAATAATACTAAAAGGAAAAGTGGGGTAGGATGATGGTAATTAATTAAATTATCATTTTGCTCCAAGGCTGGGTATATCTGCTAGATAACTATAATTTTTAGGACTGTGTTGCTAGTTTTATCTTTTTAATTAATTTATGATTCACCAAGGCATTTGATTGGAAATACCTCATTGGCTGGAATTGCAAGATTGTTCTATATGTAAGATCTTTGGAATACTATTATGTCCCATATTTTACAAGCAACATCTTTAAAAACAGCATCTGAAGGAACTAATTGTCTTTCCAATTCTACAATAGTACAGAAATTTCCCTATATTTCCCTTTCCTGTCCCTTCCTTTTTCTTTCTTTCTTTCTTTCTCTCATAGTTTGCCTACCCTCAATATAGTGAAGCCATTGAAATCATATGACTGAAACTCCTAAATATTTTTAATACCGTCTTCTCTGTCCTTACTGTGGAGTGAAAAAATTATGATTAGCATTGCCACTAGCTCTGGTTCTGCCAAAGGAAAGAACACAGAATAGACTGGAAAGGAAGCAAGTCCTCATTTCTTTAAGAGTCATGGTAAGACATCAGGGCTATATTGCAAAGAAATCTTAACCTTAACCCTATGTTTCTGCATTGCTGTGATGGCCCAGATTTTTTCCAAGTCAGCTTTGACAAGCCAGTCAGAAACTCATCCTACAGTCTCAGTGCATTATGGTCTTGCTAAATTTCCTCCTCTTCCACTGTTAAACGAGCACATCTTGAGGTTATAAATTTAACTGTAAATAAAATAAAGATAAGCAGCTCTATGTGGGTATGGAGGGAAAAGGCTCCTTACCAGAGCAAGCTTTAGGAGAACTGGACTGGTAGCTATGGACAACTTGCAGATGACGATTTCATAGCATAGTATTAGGGAGTTTTTTATTTTTGAAGATCCAGCTCAAACTTTTAGTGTTAAAAAGCAGATGTTCAAGATATTTTCAGATATGAGCAACAGAAAGCTTTTGTGATTTGAAAAGGACTGCAGTGGGTAGACATTCAAATCACACATTTCCTCGTTTGGGCGATATTTCTATGACATAGGCAAACAGGCTGTTGTTGTCCAGTGCTTTGTCATTGCTAACCCACAGTGCTATTCAATAGAGCCCATGGTGGTAATTGTTACTTGGTTCTTCTGCTTTAATCTACTGGACTAGTAATTTTATTCCAGTGATCCACTATTTCCTAAAATGGTAGGAATTAGTTATTTAAGAGATTAAGTGGGTGTACCCTAAAGATTTAATCACAGAGGAATCTTGGTTTAAAGGCCTTATTTAAACCTCACATAATCAAAGTGAATATTCAGTGAGTTATTGCAGCTTTATTCCGTGCTGTTATATCTGTTATTCAGCATGACACTACAGCTTTCATTTTTCCTGTTTTCCATCTAATTCTTTGAAGGATAGCTTCTGCTATTCAATGCAGTATTTGGACATACTGGGGAGATTTTGAGGAGGAATGTCAGAGGATCTTCTTTTTAAGCTTTGAGATTTCTTCCTTCTGTCAGTGTGAAGACAGACCTTTAGTTTCTCTTTGTGCCTTAATTTATGTACAAAGATTTACCAAAACGAAGGACTTGCAGAAATGTAATGCTATTTTTAGATAAGACATTTATTCTATGCAAGAGGCCCTACACCCTCAAATGTCTTCAGATCAGGTGATATTTAATGTGTTAAGCCTCAGAATGAAACACATCTTTGCAAGTACTGCGCTGCAGTCAAAAGCAGATAAGCATCTAAATATAACAGCTCTCCTGGTGTCTAGTGAATCCTCAGAAAATTGATAGGCAATGGTATTCCAGGATACCAATTCCAAGGACCCCGGTGCACTGAATTAATGCTGTTGTTGGTCTCAAGGAATGCTCCTCTTGGGGGATGCTTTCCTACCTGTAAAGAGCAAATGAATGAAGATCTTGTCTTTCATAGCAAATAAATCAATATGCAAATATCTTGAATATATTAAAATAATGTGAGTATATGGACAAGTCATGCAGATAGCTGGAGTGCTGATAGGTTATCTGTAGAAAGAGCTTTCATTTAAAAATATAAAAAGGCCTTAATGTTCTCTACAGATACCACTATAAATGATGAACAGGAAAAACAGCAAAAGCTTTGTTCAGGTCAATAAGGCCGTATTTTATCAAACTTTATTATGAGTGCAGACACATAAATTTCAGAGCTGATAATAAAGCTGTTTTATTGAAAAGGAGGCAGTTTAAAATTGGTGTTTCTCATTCCTTTTCTTTTTTTGGCTGAATAAATCAGAATCACTAGCAGAATAGCTGCTAGTGATTTCTTTCTAGTAGACGTTGCTTGAAATTATGGGAAACAAAGCTGCCTTTCCGTCATCACGCAGCTCAAAAGATGGATTTTCATGTAACGTAAGACTAAAGGCAATTACATGGGTCACCAATGAAAGCTGATATGAAAATTCTATTCACCATTCTAAAAAAGGCTGTCTGGGAAATGAAACAGATAATGGGGAAAGACTGAATAGTTTTGTTTAAGCTAGACCATCACTCTTAGAGTCTTTATTTTCTGACTTTAAGAATGAAACTCTGTTATAAGTTTTTAAGAGATTTGAAGCTTCTTAGAAAGTTAATCAGAGTCTTGTTTTTTTTTTTTTACAGAATAGCAATATATAACTGGCATTTTAATCACAGCAATATTTAAGTGGTTTTTACTACCCATAATCTGTCAAAAAGAAAATGCTTGGCAATCAACCCTAGAGGCCTCCTGAATCCACACAGACATTGCAGCCTTTCTATCTACCAGCTTGATAGATAGATGTGCCCAGTTTACTATTCTCCACTTTTTCCTCCATATAGAGTTGCAACTGTGTGATTGGCCGGAAGGGTCAATATCCCATTCTCATGTATATTTAATATGTGAGTTCTTGTCTAATTATATCTTCTCTTTCCTATGTGGCTTTCAATCTTCATTTTCAATTGTTTTCGCTCTTCTCAGTTTCTTTTTATGTCTCCTTAAATTTAGGGGATTTAGTTTAAAAGAAGAAGAACACTAGAGTTTTGTCTGATCCAGACAACATTACTGTCTGAATATTTGCTGAATAAAGTTTCACCATAATACATAAATTGAAATTATTATAAGCAAGCTAATTGATTTAATGATATTTCAGATCCTGACTTATACTAAAGGAATGATAAGATGCTCTTTTCCTGTTTGCTTTTTATACAATATATTTTTCAGATATAGTCTTGATTCTAACTATTCCTACCCCCGGTCCTCTGGTTATACAACGATGGTTTATGTTTGCTGGCCAAGTATAGTCCCTGGGGATGTTCCTATGAACTTTGTTTTGAACCATTGCTTTTGATTATGTTGTATTGATATGAAGTTTTCACTGCAAATTTGACTGTATGTTCAACAACACAGACACCTTCTCCCCTGATTGCAGATTTGTCTGAACACTCTTTGTCTTTCCAGACCTTCCCTGCACTATCTTCCATCTCAAATTATTCCTCCATCCCTTGAGCTTTTCTCTTGAATCGCCCCGTTTCTTCTTTCCTTGCCCTGAAGTATTCTTCTCATTCCTATTATAACATTTTATTTATATTTACATCACTTTCATTTAACTTTCCTTATCTACTGGTTTTCATTCTCTTGGGCACAAGTAGACACAAAAGAACAATTTTAGTCACTCAGGCTTCACCCACTAAATTTTAGGGTAGTTTTAAGATTTCAGACTTCAGAACATTGTCACATGACACCATGACAATTTTTTTAATGCACATGTCAGCAAGATTTGTGATGTTATTAATAGACCTGAAAGCACTACTTGCTGTCTCCTAAGATGAAAGATATATGAATAAAAAGGAAGGAAATATTCCTCAATTCCGTCATTGCTTGTATGAAGCAAAAGACACAACATAAATCCTGGAGAATGTAATGTTCTTGTCCACAGATCATCACACAACCTGTTCATAAACTAATAAGCTCACCTGAGAACTAACAGGATGTCAAACATGGTCATAGTCCACTGCAAGTGCACACCACGCTTTTTGGACTTCCCCCTTTCTGAAATACCACATACATACTGTAACATTTTTTTCTGGAGAAAAGGTGGTCAGGCAGAGCATCAAATTCTTCTCTAGAGTTCTGACTGTAGAGCAGGGGGCACACATGATCTTCAGGCTTAACATACACCAGAATAATACAGTGATCCACAGAGGACAAGAGCACGCGAAAAGAAGCAAGACAAATGCACGTGAGTGAATAACGGAGTCACTTTCTTATTTTCAAACAGATGTTTTCCATTCTACCACCAACTAGACTTTAAATATAGTTAATATGCAGCATAGAGAAGCAGTGCTACAAGTAGGAGGCCATAAATCATTGTCTACTTTTTATCTATTACATTGAAGTAAAAGAAACTGGAGACAAGGTATACTATCTGTATTCTATTTTTATCTCTGCAAGTTTGGTATAGTTGCCGCATAGATGTTACACATTTTAGATGAGAAAATGCTGGAAGTGCTTTTCAAAATTTCCATACAGAGACAAACATGAAAAATTCTGGTGTGGAATTTCTGGCAAATACACAGGCATGGAAAACTAAGGTAGCATCTACATCTTTGGCTCTTTTCCTTATGAAACAGTTAGCATAGACTGAGAAAACCAAGAAGTGAAGCATATGCACTGAACTTTAAAAAAACACAACTGTTCATATGTCAAGTGAATTGAAGTGAAAAAAAAATGAAAAACAGAAATGGAAAAGAATAGAAAGTTAGTATGATGCTCAGGAATTGTCACTCCTGGCTAATTGAAAGACTAATAGCTTTGACGAAGAGAAAAGACAGTGAGAAGTTTGTGCATTTCACAAAAGGCATCCTTTCTGCACCTCATCCGTGATCTGCCTATTTGCATCTGAAAAATACATTGGCATGAAAAAATGCTATTGTGTAACTGGCACGGTGTAATGGACATATGATAGACAACGTAAAATAGGGAGAAATAAATTTCCCTAGTTAAAATGAATAAAAAATCAGGATTAGAGAGGGCATGAAGAGGACATCTCTGGCACTGTGGTGCCAGAGCAGCAAAAATATTTCAAAAGACCCTATTATTTAGTTAAAAAAAAGAAGTAGATGCATATATGTTACTAACTATTGCATTTCAGAAATGTTTAAGTATCAAAATAGAAAATCCCAACTCAGTATTGTTTACTGAGTGCACAATTGGTCAGAGAAATTAAATTCAAGTACTCTTGGAGCCTTGATATCAGCTTTTTTATTCTAGTAGCTCGTTTTAATTTTTTCAACACTTTAATTTCCTTAAGACATCCTAGAAACAAACAAATCACATTCTTAATGTCACTTTGCATACATTTGATCACATTTGTTGTAATAATGTTGTTAAGAAATTATGAAAGATAGACCATTCACTGATAATATGGAAATGTACTAAACAGAATCATTGTATGAACATTTCTTACGAAAGAGTCTGACAGGCTCTTGCAAAAGGGACAGAGTTTGTTCTGACTAAAATAGTTTGTTTCTCTAAAAATAGAGAAGAGTAATTTCCATAATATGACATGTTTGTAATAGCTTTGTCAGAGATTTCATAATTGAAATTTCGTTTGTTTGCCTTGGTAGAATATGGCATCATGATATCAGGAACATGAAAACATTTTTTAAAGAGGCCAAGGTTAATATTGCAACTGATAACAGAGATGTGATTATACTGCAATATTTCTATTCATTAGGAAGCACAGAGCATCTGAGAAAAACTCTTAAGATTTTTAAAGCCACACTGATGTCTGAGTATCCAAAGAAATATAATAGGTGCCTAATTGAATCTAGCAACTCAACAGTAAAAGTACTATTATAGGTAATTATTCAAACAGACAAAACACACAGGAATTATTGTGTCTCTATTTACCTTTCAGGTACATTTAGGATGCTCAGAATATATCCCGCTCTGCAACTGCCAGCTAGCAGCTGTCCCACAGTTCTTTTCCCTTGACTTTTAGTCCTTCCTTGCAAACAGAAAAGGTGGAGACCAGTAGACTGACTCCTAAGAAGGTCCAAGACACACTAGGTGGTTGGCCACTGTGCTGGTCCCAGTGTATGACACACCAGGGAGTGGTAGCTCACATGGGAAGTTCAAGGAAAATCAAGAAGCATCTTAATTATCAGTGTGATCAGCCCATGGGATCAGAGCTATCACTAGGTAAATAAGCTACAGTATGATTATTCCTCCCTCTATTTCAGAACTGTTTGCCTTGTAGTGCAAGCAGGTAGTATTTTTGTCTTGTAGTGCAAGTACTATCAAAGTGAGTCAGAGTCCTGGAGAGGCCTTGGCTGCATCCTCAGGTTAGGGGCAATCAGGTGCTGAACTGAATATACCTGCTACTAATACTGAAATCTAAAATCAAATTCAATTCATTATTTCTGCTATATATTATGGGAATTATCCCAGATGAGAATTTGTCCTTTATTTCTGATGCAGACCCCTTAATGGACAGATGTCGGCACTGATTCGATATAACTGGCAATTTTTCTCTGAATAAAAGGTGTGATGAATAAAACAAAAAAAGGAAGTGAATGTGTGCAGTGAATGCAATACCCATACCCCTCAGAGGAGTCATAGAGTAGTTCTCCTGTACGATTCATTATTTTTGATTCTTTTATGCTTTTCTTTAAGCAATCTCTCCACTGGTCTTATATCTGTTATGTAGTCATGAACTTGCAACAGCAAGAAGTAATACAAAATAAATTACTCTTATTTGAATGCTCATTCAAATAAAGCTTTACAAGTAAAAAAATCTAGTGGACATATTTCTATGACTTTATAATTTGTTCTTTTATTGCAGTGAAGATACTTATGCCTAAATATTTGGGGCCTAAGTGAAAACCTAACTGCCAAGGTCCCTCATGATTACTGCAGAAAGATCTGTCTGAACAAACTGAAGCACAAACATTAAGCTGAATAAAACAATTCCTATATCAATTCATAAAGATAGGATAAACAAATGCAGTTCTCTAAATACGGGCACCTCATGCCATTTGAAGCACCTTGTAGCAGCTGAGCCTTCTGCATGGGATGAGAAAACCCTGTGACTTTGGAGAGAAGCAGAAACCAGGGGAATGTTGTAATGCATTGAAAGCACTATGAAATTGTTATGTTTATGCAATGAAATTGTAGTTCTCTCTCAGATACAGTTCAGGCAACAATTCAGCTGATCAAATGTTAGTGTCTGCTGAAGCATTAGTAGGATCACTCTGATTCCTTTGACTAGACCTCTGTTAGCAGGTGGGGCTTGAATACTTACCTTGTATGGAGATACCCCCACAAAGACACCGTGGTGACAACGTCTCTATTTGAAGCTGAATCCCCTCCTGGCACTCAGGTTCAAGTCACTGACAGAGAGACCCAAAGAGATTCTTGGCTTGTTATATTGTGGTTTTCAATACAGTTATATGCTGAAAGACATTTAGATTATTTTTCTTATTGTTATTGAATAATACCATACCTATAAAATAGCAATTTTGCTGCAAGATGTTGTTATAGCTATGGTTGTGAAAGAGTGCTTTTTTCCTTGTTACTTGCCATTACCTTCTTACGTGCATAATTTTCATCACTTTAACTGTAAGTTTTCATATTTGAGACAGTGATGAGAATCATTCTGGGGCAATTACCTGATCTTTCTTTTTATGTCCTTGATTCTTGTACAATGAGGAACTACAGTGAGAGTTCCCTATTACCTTTACCATATCTTTCTTGAGTTTGAAAAGACATAATTACAAACACTTTGAAGTGAAAGCATGGACATAATTGTGCAAAATGCTGTTCAGCTGTTGGCTATTCATTCTTTACAGCTCATATCCTCTGTTAGTATGGAATTAAGATTAAATTGTGTTTTCCTGAAAGAGCTGATGTCTCTGCAGACCAGGTGAGGATACTGTGTAATAATAAAAACATTATAAACTTTGAAGCATTTTGTTCAACAGCATTAGTGATAAACAATAGGAAATGATAGTGTAGAGCCCTGTCTGAACTCCTAATAGTAGCTTATCAACTTGCCCTAGAAATAGGATATCTGAGATTCAGATAAAAGCATAGATTTTCCTCTACACAGGACTTCCATATCACAAGGCTAGAGCCCCAGACTGCAAAGAAAATGGAAGGTGAGATATTGACTTTTCTGTCCTTTAATGCTCTATAGAGAGAGAAATTTTTGCTTCTCCATGTACTGGCTTCATTGTAAATTGAGTATTTTCTATATTAAGCCTTTAAAAGGGTAAAAGAAGTAGATCTACAACAGACCTTACTATACAAAAAGAAGGCAAATGTTGTAGGCCTGAATCCAAAATGTAGAAAATGTACACCTTAATACAACAGTGCACTATCCAGAAGATGCTTCATTTTTAGTAATTTCCTGCTTATTTGCAAATTGGTGTGCCCTTAGGCATGTCCAGTGTTAACAGTAGACAAGAACTTGATACTGGTGTTATCACTGTGTGTAAATCCCAGCAAGATTTACAAAATAGGCATGCTTCATACCTCGATCATACCTTGATTCTCACTCACTGGAATGAGGATTTGGTGCACCTGGGCTCTGGTAGCAGCTGGTTCTGCCGTGTGAGTGGGGAAGGATCTGCCAAAAGCAGGTCTGGCATGAGTGTGATATGTGGGCAGGTGTTTGCCTGGAAAATTGCATGAGAATATGCCAGGCTGCAGAAACACATCGAAGAGCTCCATTACCATGTAAGAGATAAAGGAGCAGGGAGGCCGAAGGATCGATCAGGGGAACAGGAACAGGACTGGGGTACACTAACATAAAGGTACAATGCAACCCAGGAGAAGCCTTTCCTTGCCATCCTAACCTGGGGAGGATTTCTATCCCTGGGGACGGTCTCACCAATGGACCCTTTTTGTCCCTTATCTTATGGGCTCAGCAGCCTCCACAACAACAGGCCCACCGGCCTCCACAGAAAAACATAGTTCTGCACTGTAAAACTATGAAACACAGACACTTCAAAAGGAAATTGAGACCCCAGAAAGTTTGACATTCCCCTTTTGACTGCCATCTCTCTGGAGGAGTTCAAGCTAATAGGCGTTCCCAAAGAAAGTATGCAAGCACAAATCACAAAATTTGTTACTTCTGCTCTGGCCTGGCCTGTGCAATGGCTGAGTTGTTCAAGCTGAGGTGGAATAAACTTGTACAAAGTCATATCTAGTGATGCTTGAGACCCCTAAGAGTGAAAAAGCAGGGCAACATAGGGGATATAGATACATTCAAGGAAAGACAACATATGAATAAACATGTTTCTTTGTGTTTGACTTTTTTATATGTGTGTAAATAAGATTGTAGAATGCCCTGAGAAACAACACTAGAAAAATCTAATTATGAGCTTTCTGCTTTGAAACAGCTACTATTAATGAGCACAGGATGGTTCGGTCCCTTTTTCCATTTGATGTATGTCCCACTAAGCATTAGCATAATTATTTTTAAATGAATATATTTATTTGATAATGTATTTATACTAAACACCACTTTTTGCCTATATAATAGGAATTAAAATTATAACAGACCATGTTTTACACTTCTAATGTCAATGTTCACAAAGCTGACCACTGATGGCATAATAGTTTGTACTATTATGGTTGCCAGTAATGTAACAAGAGGAGAAGTCACTGCTAATGTTTTACTGCTTTGAATATTTTTTATGTAGTCTTACTCAGAAAATTTTTTGGTATCTGTCATGGTTTAAGCCCAGCTGGAAATTAAGCTTCAGGCAGCTGCTCTCTCATCACTCTGCTCTCCCCACCACCCTGGTGGAATGGGAAAGAGAATCAAAGTAAAACTTGTAGGTTGATATAAGAAAAGTTTAATAATAAAAAACAAAGTTAAATAGAGGGAAAATGGTTAATGGTAATAATAGTAATCTTAAAAACTCAATATTATAATGGAAAAAAGCCTAAAGAAGTGATGCATAATACATTTTCTCATGACCCACTGACCAATGGCAGCTTCTCCTTCCTCAATCCAGCTCAGCCCCTCTTTCAGGTAATTTCCCCCAGTTTATATACTGGGGCATGGTGCTCTATGCTGTGGAATATCCTTTTGGTCAGTTCAGGACACCTGTCCTGGCCATGCTCCCTCCCAGTTTTCTTTTGTGCACCTCTTTACTTGCAGAGCACATGATCAGGAAAAAGGTCCTTGACTTAGGATAAACACGACTTAATAAAATCCAAATCAGCATATTATCAACACCATTCTCATTCTGAATCCAAAGTACAGTAGTGTAAGAGCTACTGAGAAGAAATCAAGTTCATTCCAGCTGAAACCAGGGCAATATCTTGATAAGATCAGGTAAATTTGAATGAATGATGTAAGATTGATGTACTAACTGCAAGAAATAAATCACCTGCTAAACCCAAATTACAGAAATTCCACAAGCTGAAGCTGAGTAACCAAACTTGAAGTTCATAATTATTTGTCAAGGTATGACAAAGCCTATGACAAAACCCATTGAATACAAGTATTTTTTTTGCTGTGGAAAAAAAAAACAAAACTACTCACATTCAACTTTTGTTCTGCAACTCAGTACAGAAAGATACAGTTTGGCCTGCTTACATGAACCTACCCTACAGATTAAACCAAAAGATAAGTAGACTGTGTGTATATAATTGCAAGTATGGGATGATTTTTATATGATAAATAATAATATGAAAAAATGATGAATGATAAATGATTAATATGATGCATGATAAATATTATGAAACAGAGACAAGCCATTTGTGACTATTTGATGGGCTGGATGTCTGCAAAGGGTCTAAACCACCAAATAGTACTCAAAGGAGAATGTGGTGAAAGAGAATGAGATGAAATTTTCATCATATGATCAGGAAAAGAACATTAGCCACAATGGATAAGAAAGTGCTAATAGGCATCAATGAAGAGGGATTCAGCACTGAGGAAAGTATATCTACAAGACTGCCTTCAAACTCTGGGAACATTTTTGTTCATTGCTACAGTCTTGTCTTTTCTCCACCAAATGTATTTCCCTAATAGAACTACTGTTATCAACCTTTATCTGTCAATAAATCATTCACATCTATTTAATATCTGAACTCTGAAAGTCCCCAGGGTTTCTTGACCGACCAGCTTGCAGCATCTGATAAGATAGGTAGAAGTAACGGGCTGTAGGAATGTCACAACGTCTATTCTCTTCATTGCCGTGAAGTTCTACCTCTCATCAGTTTTGTAACTGACCAAGATCAGTCACTGACTGCTGACTAATATCAGAAAACTCTGTTTTATTTCCTCAATAAGACTAGCAAAACACTAAGACTCTTCTGATTCTGGTGAGCTATTTGTGTTCCCTGAGATTCCCTGTCAGCAATGTGATCACAGGTATCCCTGAGCTGGCCTGCAAGGTCTTTCTTATATCATTTTCAATCTCTGTTATCTCTTGGAACCAAGCAAGATTTTGTCTTCACTGAAGTTACAGACAGCAAAGAAAAAGAGCTGTGTATCAGGAAAGAGTTGTTTTCTTAATCCTGTGAAGCCTTTAGCTATAGACTTCGCCCTGTATCATATGATATGAGCTAGATCACATGTAGGCTCTGATTCAGCAAAACACTTGAGGGCATATTTTCAAAGGCACAAATGGCAGATATGCAATGATTTTCAACTGACAATGAAAATCTTAAGTATCCAGCTGACATGTGTGACCTTTAGATTTGGGCCTACAACCTGTGTAGCTGCCAGTACCTCTTTCAGGGCATAATGATTCAGCAAAAGGAGAACTGTCTGACTTGTGTTTCAGGACAAATTACCACCAAATCTTGTCGTACCCACTGTCACCCATATGCAGAAAATGCAAAAGCACATACACTGTATGACTTAGACAAAAGGGTTTCACTAGTTGCACTCTGCACACGTCTTGGGGTGACTTTGTGATGTTGCATCCCCTATCGCCGCTCTATGCCCAGATATGAATCCTGTGCCTTTCTGTACCTTTAAAACTGGGTCTGAGAGAAAGGAAAAAAAAATACCAGACAAGCTTTTCAAAGCAGTTTTGTGCTCCAAGGTTATTCCACTCCTCTGCATTCTTCTGCTGTGGCAAGAGGAGTGGAGGAAGCACCCTTCCTGCTTTTCAGCCAGCTCTCGGCTCTGCTTTTCTGGAGAGAGACAGAGAGTTAAATCTTTTTTTTCCCTGGGATTTCAGGCTTTCTTTTCCTTTCTGCTCTTCTGGACTGTTCCAAGAACGCACAGGGAGAACTTTCCACTGAGGCCTGGAGGTGAGCCCACGCCGACCCAGCTCTGAAGAGGAGGAGAGAGACCACACCCACAGAAGGACTCTAAAATCTTCCTAGATTTCTCTCCAAAGCAAGAGGTTTTATTATTTAGTATTATTATTCCTTTTGTGTGTTTGTTAAATAAATAGTTTTTTCCCTTTCACTTTCCTCCAAAGACTATTTCTTATCCAAACCTGGTGGGGGAGGGGGAGCTGTAACCTCCCTTCTAAGAGAGGATGTTCAAATTCAGATGTTCCTCCGAATTTTGTCTCAAACCGGGACAAATAATTTAGTGGCTCCCTTGGGAATATCATACTTCTCCCTGTGTAAGACTATATCTTAAAAGAATAATATTTTCAAAAAAAGGAAACAATATTTAATATATAACAAGTTGGATACAATTTTATCATTGTCTTCCCACTTCCCACTTCTCTGTCCCCCATAGAACAGCTGGAGGTCTAATAAATGTTTTGTAACTGTGTTGAAATAATGTCAGTCAGCACAGTTGCAAAGTGTTTGGAAGTGCAGTGAAGTCTGGAGTGACAGTGTGAAATGATCATACTGACACTATATTTTCTGATGTCTATTGTTTCCTTCTCTATCTCAGTCTTGTTTGGAAATATTTGCTGTCTTCGAACGGCTTTCTATACTTATGTAGAGAAAAAGAAAGAAAAAATTATAGACTTTATGAAGCAAGAAGAGAAAAAGTCAATAAAATTGATTGCATTGGTTTGCCTCTTAAGTCACAAAAGCAGAAGCCAGGAACAAACTTTCTAAACTCAGTAAGGCGAACTCATCTTTGGCACATGTGGAAATCAAGAGCAATTTTAATATCAATAAGTGTAGTGAGAATAAACCTAAAGTCTCAAGTTGCTGCTTGGAAAGGTTGTGAATGTTAAGATGCTTCTTTCACTTCCTGACCAGCCCAGGAGCAGAAACAAGGGATATATCACGGGAAATGTTCCTATCGCTCACACAGAATTTTCCATAAAAAAGCAACCTGCAAAGCAATATGAATATTTTTTACAGTCAATCATTATAGATTGCCAAATACTCTGTGGTGTTCTCTGGCCTCTTCCTAAGGGTTGTTTTTGTTTAGGGGTATGTTTCACATGATGAAGTATTCTTTGTGACTAAAAGTTCTAATTACTTGCTGAATTCAAAGACCTTGAAGCAGATTGTCTCTGAAGAAAATAAAAATAATTTTGAAACTGATTCAGGGCCTTTGGAAATAATGGCAAATCTTTCCAAGAATGTCAAAACACGTCTGTAATAAGACTATGTATATAAGAAAACTAAGGAAGATTTAGCCATATTAGTTTTCATTAATAAAGACTGATGTTCCCTGGGAAATGTGTAAATTAAAACTTAATTTTGTCTTGACATGCTTATGCCATTTTGAGAATTTGATATTTTGCAGTGAGGACAAGACATGATTTATATTTGAAAGGGGATGGCATTTTTCATGCTTCTGATTACTAAGTGAGCATTATGAAGCTGATCCGGGAATTCCTGCATATCTCTGTGAGGCACTGATTTTTCTCATAAAGTCTAGCAATTTATATAGAAAATGCAATGAAAGTTATCTTACAGGCATCATATATAAGACATAAACAAATACCATGGTTTCAAAAAAACCCCTGAGCATTGTAAAATAGCTTAATGCAAAAGTACAGTGAAATAGTTTACATATTGAATCTGTTGTAAACTCCCTGTTTATATATTCTTTATTAATATATGATTATTTTTATTCTAAAGATGAAGGGATTGGGCATCGTGTTCCAAGTGCAAAGTTGGCTGAGCCTGTCTGATGGTGAAGTACTCCCACCCCCAGCCTGTCCCTGGCAGCAGACTCCCATCAGCTCCCTTTTCTTGGCTCTTGTGCAACCTCATAATGAGCCAATTTAAACTGGCTAAACGGTGCTAAAGCTCAGAAAAATATTCAGTGTCTTTGTTACATTGTTTTCCAATTTGCTGGTGAACCAGCTCATGGTGGAACCACAAAAAAATCAATTTCTGGGTGTCAGCGAAAGGCCAATGGTTGGGACAGACAGACAGACCTGTCTGCAGATATGTCAGCAGCTCTCCGTTAGATGAGCTCCATCTTATAAGGATAAGGTGTCCTTGGGTTCCTGAGGTTCTCCTCTCAACAAAGCTCTATGTCACAGAACAAGGCAGTGAAACCTGATGTAAAGGAATTTGTCTTTCTAGAATCAAGACAAAAAAGAGAGTTTGGATCAACCCATGAGATAAAAGATGATGGCATAATTTAGGAAGGAGGTAAATTTAGTTAAAAGAAATCTTGAGGCTGGCAGGGAAGCTGGCAGGAAAATAAAATACTAGGGTGAGAGGGAGTCCAAAGAAATACCGGAAAGGGGAATGTGTACAAGCTGGACCAGTTTTGCAGGTGTTGATAATGTTTTATACTGTTAGTATGTGAGTGAAAACAGAATTGCATCCCCATTTGTAGGTCAAGAAGATTTCATGCTATTGCTAATAACTTCACAAATCCTTGTTGGCTGTCTAGTTACTATGTTCTGTCTATGGGAAAGGGAAATAATCTTTAAATAATAGGCAACAGTGCATTCATTCAACTGGGCACAAATGTCCCCACACTTTTTTGGCAACCAAATCTTCCAGGAACTTGGTTTTTCAAAGGCAGCTGACAGGTGTTTTACATATTTTGTGTTAGCTACTTGTGGTCACCATGGCCCTACTGTAATTCTCAGTGAACAGATGATAAAGGATTTCTTTGGAGTCCTCCAAAGTAATAACTTTTTGTCTAATCTTTTTCTATTATACAGAAAACCATTGGTAATTACCATTATCATTGGCAATTCTGCCATGAATGCTCACTGAAAGAGGCTAATCAATTCATGATGGTGAATCTATCAGTCAAATTTCACTATTGATTTTTATAATTCCGAAGACCATGATGGTCATTTACTGAATCATTAGGTTTCATTTCTTTTGTCTTGGTATAAAAAGTCTCAGCAAATTGCTAAATACAGGTACTTACCATTGAAGCAACATTCTGTAACACCTGAAAGAATTGTGAAAGAGAAGCTGAAGAGAGTTAGTCTATTTACATCACCCAATATTCAGTATCTGTCTGTAAAATAAGGAAGTTCTTTGGTCTTTAAGGATTTTTCAAACTTAGGCTCAATAGGAGTTTCCATTTGGGTCTCTGGATGAAGTCTGGAAGATCATTACTTTATAATCAGAACAGAGGAGAGGAGCAGCTAGATGCAGAAAACCCTGAGACAAGCAGTTATGGGTTTCCAGACAGTAAAAGCCTTGTGGATGAAAGGCAAAGAAAAAGCTTGCTGATAATAAGAATTGGTGGTGGTTGGAAACAACCCCAGTATCTGGTAAGTTCACACTTTTGCCCCTCGGAAAGCTGATGTGTCTGCCCAGGTTGGCTGTAAGCTCTGTGCAATGAGTCAGCACTGCTCTCACAGCCAAGGTTTTGTAGACACACATTATGAATTAAAATAGGTTCTTTTGAATCCTGAACATATCAAAATAACCTGACATTCCCACAACAGGATCTATGTTTTACATCATTTTGTGTTAGCTAAGTTAACTGCTCCTTTCTGTAATTTGAATGAGAGAGAAGTGTTTTTAAAGATCATTTCCTTAATGTACATTAGCGCCACTGTTTCTGCAGAGAAGCTTTTCTTTTTTATCAATACTCTTGGCAAAGAAAAAATAAAGTAAACTTATCTTGATGCAAAAATAGATAATGACTGAAAAACTATTCCATTTTGCAATGGTTGATCAGATTAAGCTATAATATGGACTGAATTTTTATTCACTCCTCTAAATGTTCAAGCTAGTAAATGTTCAAATTAAGAGTATTAACTGAAAACTTATTTTTCCTGAGCCTCTCTGGTTTTCTGTTCCCTTTACTTTCTCAGTCCAAATTAACAGGAGTACCACAGTGAGCTACACAATAACAAACAGAGAACTATCCCTGCAGTACTCCTATCTGAAACAAGGGTATTAAATACTATATGAACCAGCCAAGGAATCAGAATGATCAAAGAAACTGACTACAAATTTTTGAGAAAGAACTCTCCATTCACTGGTTATTTACTCATTCTAATACATTTCCCCTGGTTTCCTCATTTGTTCAAGTACTTGAGAATAGATAAGTAATCTGGGAAATTTTCCAGTTTCAACTATAAAGTAATAAATAATTGAGCTCCTTGGCACTTAATGCATGAAATAGGATCCTTGTGGTCTGAAACAAAGACTGAATTCAACATTTTCACTCTGTCAAACTCTATTTTCACAGTGGTGTTACCAGTATGAAGTTACAGTTCTGTCTGCAGGAGACAGAGGTTTCTCAGAGGCTGTTCCAGTAATGAAATGAATTGATCTGGGAACCATGAGCTGTTCAAGAATGTCTGTAACTTTCACTTATAGTGAAAAGCATTTTATTTTCACCAGATAGGAGACATTTGATTGCTTATAAATCTGTTCCAGGGAAGAAGTGCAGAATAAAAGACCTCTGTAAGATGAGTCCTAGTCATATCAGCTAATAACCACCTAGAAAGTGATGAGACACAATAGCAGAGAAAACTGGCATGAAATAAACAATAAAAAGGAGCCTGGCTTCCTTCATCTGAGAGCATCTAAGTGCAGGGAGCCCTGTTTCTCACACTGAACAGTGCTTGCTACCAAACCAGAAAAGCCAGAGGAGTGGGAGCTCCATCTTCCTGAGCAAATGCTGTAACCTTGAGCCTCCTGGGGTTTTTTTGGGTTTTTTTGGTGCCCAAGGTGCCAAAACTCTTGTGCAGTCAGATTTGTTCCCAAAAGCCAAGGAAACCTACGAGAGTGAAATTCACCCTAAAGTAGGCACCTACAGACAGGGCAGCTCAAGTCCTCTCCAACTCCACTGGCAGAAGTGGAAATGAAAGCATCTGATGAATATGGACTTCTATACTTGGACAACTGAGTCTGAGAATCTTAGCCTCAACTGGAGCCTCTCCAGCAGCTTGTTGCCCAAAATGCTGCTACTTCTGTGCTGTTAAAAACAGGAGAGATACAGGGCATGGGACTGCTGTGTCCTAACCAGATTGTGTGTAGTGGTGCACATATGCATTATGCAGGCCCCTGAATCCCTTGAGGCTACAAAAGGCAGGGCACATCAGCAGCTGTGGCAATAACTTGCTTTACACTTATTACCTCTTCTGTCTTAGGAGTAGGATTTCTTCCTAAAAGGAGAGAATGCAGCACTGCTTTGACTCATTGGCTCACCTAATGTAATGCCTCGTTCCTAGCCATAAGGGTGGGCATAAGTAGCATAAGTAGCAGCTGCAGGAAATGGAGACAAGCTAAAAGAGGATTTTTCAAGTCAGAGAAAAAGTCTTTAGTTTTAGATTCCGGTGCCTGCAATACACAGAAGTGCTCTGCCCTTATTTGAATGTAGCCTATACCCTTCATTTGTGAGAAACTTGCATCTAAAAGGAACGTAACATTTCTGTTAGAGATATGATTATAAAACTGCTTTTGGAGCACCTGGACCAGCATTTTGCCTAGTTTGTTCCCCATAGTAACCATCCACCAAAGAGAACAAACAGAACAGCCTTCTGTGACAAAGGACAGTTAACTGGGCTTTGCTCTCTTCTGGTGGTACAAATTATTTAATAGATCTTTTAAGATGTTGTTTATCCTGGTATTTTACAATGTATTACTAAGGACATAGAGATTTTTTTCTCTTTTTGAACACGGTGTATGAATCTCATGAGTAGTATCTGCAGGTAACATTTGGCTGTTTCCCAGAGCAATAAAGAAGAAAATGCCTGGATCACACTGTGTTTGTTTTGATTTTTCAGTGAAGGGGAAGAAAATCCATCCCACTGTGAGTTACTATCACTCTTGAAATCTTTATCCACAAAAACAAGAATGGCTGAAATGTTTGGGTATAGCAGAAGAATCATAAAAATGAGATACCAAGAGCATAAAAAATTACCGATTTTTACCTTGTGATTCAGCCTCTAACAACCCCACTGAGAATAGAATATGTAGGTGCACAGGATATAATATATGCTGAAAGACAGGGGAAAATGTTTCAGTATTTGTTTGGGAAATCAACAGTTTTCCCTTTTTCTGTACCCACAGAGTAACTTTTCCTTCTCTCCATCAAGCTGAAGGTTATGACTAAGATTTTACCTTGCTTTTTCAGTAAGAATTGAGAAAAGCAGGAGACTGTTAAAGTTGACCCCTTGCCTGCTATATTGCTTGGTTTAAACTTCCAAGGTGCTGTCATTTTCCAAGGACAGCACTCATTCTTTCTATCTCTAGCTTACCAAAGTGTTACTGAGCTTCACCTGGGTACAGGTGAGTAACAGGCCTCAAATGCAATGCTTTGAGAACAGACTCCTGTGTAATTTTGCCTCTGATCTGATGAAAGCAACACAAACTGTTTATCTGTTCTATGACGGATAATTTTTACTTTAGGTATCACCCTATTCAAGTTCACACCTCCTTGGTCACACCATGAATTTTTGAGAATGGTTGAATTTAAGGCACAAGGTCATTGCTGACCACTTTTCCATCAAATATGACTGCATATGTCTTTAAAAGCTGCATTCAAGGAGGAAAAGGCCAAATTCCAGACCCAAGGGCTCACTGCAATGTCTTTGTCTTCACTGTGTTTGGCAGCTCCTGATGTCCCTGTGTGACATGTCCTATTCTCTGAGCACACATAGATGCAAAAGTATTCTATATACTGAGACTGCTAATGACCTCACAGCTCCTCTTTGTGGAGGAAGAAGTCACGGTCCCTTGCATCTCCTACAGCATTTCTTTCCTACTTAATTAATACTATTTGTGTCTAGAAGTTCTGACTTTAAGCAGTGATGAATAAATTGAAAGCAATAGCCAGTTCTTAAAGTATTTTAATAGCGATTTTGAAATAAGGACAATCGTAATATGAAAGGTCGATTTATTCTAAAATGAAATATTTTTGTCCTTACGTACTGAATCATATTTAAATACCTCTGACCATTCTTACTTTTTGAAGTTTACATTTTTTGTCATGCTTGCATTTTTCCCCTGACACATTGTTGAGAACAGCTGTAAAACTATATAGTTTATATCTATCATTTCCAGTATATAAAATGTCTCAATTTACAAGAAATATTGGCAGGAAACCTATATTAGAAGAAAGAAACATTTTCAAACATCATTACTAAAATTATTGCAACACAGAGATTCAAAAGAAATGGGATTTTCTATAATTAAAATTTATGCTAAAACTGTTCATTACTCTTGATGTGGGTGGAGGTTAATAGCCTTTTTTTACTTTATAAAGAAGGGTATGCAAATCAAACTGCTGGGCTTGAGGCAGTCTAAAATTTTAACATATACTAATTCTTCAGTGGGAGCTATTGAGCTTGATACATATCTTTCAGTGGAGATATTTTTCAGAGTGATTTCACAGAGGGAAATGGAGGAACTGGAAATGAATATGCACCAAGCAGGAACACGAACAAGGCAAACTATTAACACATTGCTAGTCCAAAGGTATTGGCTGGAAGTTGAAAATTTGACTTTAAATATTCTCCTGTGTTGTTCATCCTGCTATTGAAAAATTGGCAAATATTCTATAATTTCACAGCATCCCCAGAAATTAGCTGATGTTGTTTAGATGTCTGGCAGGCTATTCTTTGCTATTATTCCCCATTTAATTTTGAAATTAGTATAATTTCTTTTCCAGTCTCTGAAGAAGTGACTGATTTTATTTTAAAGGAAAATAAAAAGAATAATATGCTACTGATAAAATTTTGTGTCAATATTTAGTGATAAACCTTTACTGATCAGTGATCAATCCAATATTCATGAAGAGTAATTTGTAGTACCGTAAGAAATGGAAGCAGCATGCTTCAAAACCAAGTCTTTATCAACAAGATCGATTCTTCTGTAGTTTAGCAGTATTGGTTTATTTTATTTGAAACTGTGAATACTCTTTACATTAATATTCAATTTACTGACACCATTTTAGGGACTGAATCAATGAAGATAATGGCAAGAACATCTCATATTCATGGGGAGACAGACCTGATCAGGCTGAAAGACCCTGAACTGCCTCTGAGGAACAGAAGGGCACACATTGGTGAAAGCAGAAGTAAACTACATCATCTTTTTTAAAGGCAGTTTTCCTAACCACTGCTCACTTTAAGAGCAGGGAGACCTAAGAAAGGACTAATTCTTTCTTCTAATCTTTTAACTTTCCATTTGAGACTTTAAAAGTCTGTTCTTTAGTTTTTGAACTGTCTTTACATGTAATGCAGGAATTATAGTATAGGATGCTGCAGATTTGCTGTATAACTCCGGGACAAAGGGTAGTCAACATGGATTTTTTTTCTTGGAATCAAAGTATCAGACAGTTAAGATTTTACACTATTTCTCACAAAGGCAAGGGCTCAAAGTATGGTTAAATAAGAGATGGGTTTAGAAAAGAACAGCCATGATTTGTAGGACTTCTGGCATGCCACAACCTACAGGTTTCTTCCAAGCTCCATAAAAGACTGTAGGTTTAATATCCAGCAATGAGTTCTTGGTTTACCTGTGATCGAAGTAAAAATTGATATGTAATGTCCTTACAAGCTGAAAATCCTCTGCTAAGATCAAAAATCTTTATAGATTAGAGTCTTTAAAGGACTCTGACTGACCTGAAACTCAAACCTTGGTTGAACAGCAGCTGTTCTTAGGTTATGGTTTATGCTATTTCCTATGACCTACACACAAAAAGCATCTCAAAATTCAGATTTGGAAAGCTAATAAAATTCAAACTGGCTACTGAAATCTTCCCATCTCCAAATTACTCATCAAAACCACTTCTGGATGGGGATTAGCATCTCCACTATAAACAGGCTTGGGGTGGTGCAGATCAGTTCAGCAAAGTGAAATAGGAAATATGTACACGTCTCAGCTCCTCATGCAAGGGGAGTCAGAAGCAAATGTGGGGAAAAGGACAATTTGGCAGTTTTTTGGAAGCTATGTTCCTACAGAGCCTGGGCTGCTCCTATCCTGGGAGTAGTGCATGATCTGGCTCCTGCAGCATGCCAGAGCAGAGCCAGAGGCGTTCTGCTTGTGACACACTGCTCCTGAGTTCCCTCCCTAGCTGTTGTCTGAGCAAAGCAGCTCTTGCAATGGCTATTGCTGTAGGGAGAAAAACATCTCGGTTCACGTCGCTTAATTCAACTCATTCAAAGTAATTTATTGACTTATTAATGACACATAATTAACTGACAATCAGTGTGCTATATATCCAGGACAATCAGTGTACTATATATTCAGGGTCAATATTGGCAATCCAACAAATAAATGATGATACCAGACACTTACAGAGCATTAATAAACAATTTATTTCCCAGCCCCAGTAACTAATCCCCAGGAACACTGCCTCCCCTCCCTTCCCTTCCCCTCAACCCCCCAAGTCCCCAGTTAGCTCCACTCTGCCTGGGCCCATGGATCACAAGCACTGCCACCCCACCCGTGTGTGCCCTTTATGTGTCACTGTCAGGCCGTGTCCTCTTACCATTGCAGTTCCCTCCTTTTTGTCAGTCAAGGGGGAAGCACACAGGCAGCCCCAAAACCGCAGACTAACCTGCAGGGAAAACATCAGTACAAACATCTATACAAACATAAGCACCCCAGCATCCATACAGGCTTACGGCTGAATTATTCTCCTTCTGGATTTTGGAACAGAAAGAATTTTTACCAGTTGTACTAGGACTGACAGGGATGTAAACACAGTTAATAACTCTTAAAATAGTTCAGTCTTTTTATTTGAAATATATTTTCTTTTTAAATGAGAATTTCCTGTTCCTGCCAAACCTACAAAGATAGGAAGGATTCTTATCTCCCCGCTAATTTACAGGCTATGCTAACTGGGAAAAAATCAGCCTTTATAGCTCCTCTACAAATATTAAAGAAAAATGAAGATATTAAAGGGATAAAATCAAGTTTACTGAACAGTTTTCTGATTAAAAAAAAGGGGAGATGATGGTTTGAGAAAGGGGGGTGGGGAGTAAAGTGATGTGCCACCAGTGAATAGTCATCACCAGTTAAGAATAGGAAAGCCAACACCAGCAATGTGGAACTCATCTGATTTTCTGTGAAAGTGTTAGGAGGCACTTAAATATCTTCATTCAAACAGGGTAAACTCTGGCATGTGTTCTCAGTGTTACGTGGCTTGGTTATGAATCACCAGAACTCTGGGTTAAATGGAAGAAAAACGAACTGGCTGTGTAATACCTGTAGAATAGTGGGCCTTCAAGACATAAATGTTTTTCACATTAACCAGGGGAAAAAAAAATCCACAAACTCCAGCCTGCTTCCTTGCTTATACAGAGTTCATTTTAAATTTAAGACCTAAGAGCCTTCAGCTGTACAAAGTACGAGCTGAATTGCACAAATGGATGTTACTCAAGTAAAACTATTTTTCTGGACTAGTTTAGGAAACTTGTAACTATGCTAATCCCTGGTGTAATATCTGGTAACTTCCATAGAAATAGGACAGAGATGGCTCTGATTCTGCATACAGTTGTCTTAATTTCATGCTGACACTCATGACCAATTGATTTCCTGTACTTTTTACCTGGAAATTGTTGTCATTTCTCTTTCATCAATTCACACACATTGACTTTTTGGCTTTATTAACCTTTCCTAGCAAGTACCAGGCTACCCCAACCAAAACCAACATATTTGAGTTTACAGACAGTACTGCACATTTCAGAAGTGCAGGGTGTTTCTGGAATGTGCCATTTCCTTTTCCTGTCCCTCCAGTTCTGAGTGACAGAGGTGCTGCTTTCCTTTCCCCTCACCTGATGTACGAGACAGATATTATTCATCATCCTGTCAAGTTACTTCCTTCAAGGTTCTTAATTTTTGTTGTTTTTTTTTCCTGAAAGAGGATGTAAATTCCCTAGTTTAAACACCTCCAGCATGGTGTGCATAATCCCTTACTATTCTCTTAATTGTATTAAATGGAATCAATGAATTTCAAATGATCACAACTTCACTGGAGCTGCAGAAACACACCACAGCTGCAGATACACAGTGCATTGTCCTTTCCACCCAAAGATTTTGGTGAAATTAAGGTCCATTATGGGAGATGGAGTGTTCAGAATACCCCATGTTAACTTTGGTTTGAAGGAATCTCCGAAGGTCATCTAGTCCAGCCTCTCCTTTGAAATGGGTCTTCAAGATCATCCACTTTTCTGCATAGGCCTAGCAAGTGAGGGAAATATAGATACTACATTTCTGAACAGGGCTACTAGCCTGTCTGACCCAGTATATGCAAGTTAATTTTGTTAGTGTGAAGACTAAATTAGGATTCAGAAAAAAACCAACAAAAAAATCCAAAATAAAAAAACTACCAAAAAACCCCCAGTGACAGTTTTAATCAGTAGCAGCAACACAGCCTTTTCTCCTGCTGCATTTAGTTTCTCAAATTGTATGAGATGCTTGTTATACCTAATTTTCAGTTTATATGTTTTCTTTTATCTGCTGTAATGTTCTCAATCATCTCTTCACACTTTTTTTTTCTGCCTGCCTCTCAGTTTTTGCCGAAATAATTTGCTTTATCTGTGATTTTCCAATCGGCTTTCCAAATGGACTTAGAGGTCACTGAGCCTAAGTGTCCCTAAGTGCATACATGTTGTTTGAAAAGGGACTTTGATTCCTAAGCCGAGTAGCTGTTTTTGAAAAGTTTTCCTTTTTGCAACATGCAGAAGCCAGAAAAGGAACTAAGTAAACAGAAATCTCAGTCCCACCATGTGTTATGTGCAAATGTTGGTTAGTATGTGTATATGCTTGGATAATATGCATTTTGAAGAAATAAAAACAGAGAATTTGTGAAAAATACATTTAAGAACATAGAACTACAATATAGGTTGTGAGATTAATTATAGTAAAAGAGAAAACAGACTGGAATTTAAATGTCATCCTCTGTCACACTAAACTAAAAGATCTGCAGAAAGTACCTATATGTTCATAATGATATCCTGCTTGCTCCCACTGAAGCTGATGAAAATTCTCCCAGTTTGTTTTCAGTTATGGTAGCATCAGAGTTTCACATGCATTTCAGAAAGTCTCTCTTTCCCTAGAAATCTCAATATAATGCAAATAATTCCTTCAGCAAGCCAGGTTATCTATCTGCTAATTAAGTGAAACTTTATCATCCCTAGCTTGTATATTAGGACTTTGTTAGGTAATTAAAATAGAAACAGATAGGATTTTAACATTGCACCCCTTAGGAAGCATTTATTTCAGTTGTACCTAAGGGAAGTGCGTAGAGTCCAACTGGACTGGACTTCAAAAACCTCTAACAAGGTTGGTACATTATGCTCACGTAGCTCCATCAAAATCCATAAAGCTGCAATTATATTACTGAGCAAGATCAATGGGTAAGATTTGGTACCTGATTCAAGAACTTGAGAAAGCTCTGAAAATGAGGTATCTTTGAGATATAGTCTCGGTGGAAGCAGTATTGTCACAGCTGATACTGCTAGTGAGGAGCAGAAAGACTTTTGCTGTGTTAGGAATAAACTCTCTGTGATAGTTAGCAATGGAAACGACAAATCATTTCTCAGAGCAGTAAATGTAATCTTAAATGGATCTTCAATAACATACTAATTCAGTCTGGTATCTTGACTGCAGAATTAATTTTCTAATTGCCAATTTCAGCTGGCCATGCAACTGCTTCTCTAAACTTCAAGGTGACCTTTGTAGGGCCACAGGATAAATTCTACCTCAGTGAATAACAATGTTGAATCATTTAAAGATCACTGTTCTGATTTGGCAATAAGTTGTCCTCAGGGAATCTATCAAACATAGAAAACTAACTGGATGGCCTTGTCAAACATCTCTATTCACTGCCAAAACATAAATGTTCAGATGCTAATGAGAATTGCTGTTGTTGTTACACTGAAATAGTTGGTTCTCACATAAAAACATCTTTATTTGATACAGGGATCACAGACAGTGGAAGAAGACAGAACAGAAAAGTGGGAAGAGGGAAAGCAAGAGGGAAGGCAAAAGGGCATTTTTGGTGTAAAGTGCTGGAAAAGAAGAGACCTGGAAGGCTGAGAAAAGGCAGTTGCTGGTTGATCTTGACCATGATCAAAGGTAGGCTTTCTAGTTCTCCCTTCTAATAATAGCACAATGCAGGGCCCAATATTGGGTAATTCACTGAGCTGAAAATAATATGATCTTGTCGGAGGAAGACTTTTTCAGGAATCATCAGCGTTAATGAGTTTTTTAAAACCTGATAACCAAAAGAGCAGCTACTCTGACTTGTTCAAGCAAAGCCCAAAGTAAATTAACTCTCTGTTTAAGATCTGGAAAACCAGTGACAGCTTATTTTTTAGGCACCCATGAGGACTCAGTGATACTTCTGCAAGTAAAGGCCTGGCAGAGATCATATCAGAGCCAAACAGAGCAGAAACCCACGTTCTTGGGAAAGCACATCTGATTGCCATCCTGTGGGAAACACGCCAGTTAAGGGTCAGAAAACACCCTCTATCTCTACCTCTCAATTCCAAGTGAATTGGCTTAGCAGTGAAATGGGAATACACTGCAGCCATCTAAAAGTGAGTATCAATTATTTTCCTATGGTGCACCCAGGCTGCTTTGAGAGATAACTCAGTAACGAAGGAAGCGTCTTTTCCAGCCCCATGAGGCCGTGCATCTTCACGCAGCTTCTCACAACAGGCTCTGCCTGGAGGCACAATTTTGTACTCTGCTGAAATGATCAAATGAATAGAGTGTAAAACTAAAAATTCTACTACAACTGAAAAGACCGTTTAAATAATTTGGTAGGATGGATTATAAAATTCTTTATTAAATCTGAAAGACCAACGAATTAATACATTTGCTGAGACAAAAAAAACGGGCCTGTGTGCCAGAGTAATACAGTTGTTTCTCTGCTTTAGGATCCTGTCCTGAAACCTCCTCTGATTATCTTAAAAAGAGCTCCTAAAAGCTCCACACATCAGCACACATATCATCTGACAGAACATCCAAATTGGAAAATACAAAAACAGAGAGATGCATCAATTTGTGGTATCCTTGAGAAAGAGACATTCCTCCAAACTAATTCAGACACAGTGAAGAACAGTGCAGTTGTGTTACATACGTAGCCAGTCTCCTAAAAAACCTTGGGGTTATGTATAAAAATAATCTGGACAGATTTCAATATACATCATATTAAAATCATACAGAAGAAATGCACATTTTAAGTGGATATAGGTATACTTCACCTAGAAACCTGCTCTCCTGCCACTTGACATGCTGTTCTTTGCTCCAAAGGGGGAATACCTCTAAATAGTACCCTTTACAGTATTAATATATATATTAAAAAAAATATATAGAGTACTTATAGTACTAATCTCCATCTTGAGGATCAGCTCTCTCAGGCAGAGAAAATGTAATAATAAACACATTGGGCTGATTTTCTTCCGATACAAGAAATCTATCCCAAATCTGTCTTCAATTAGGTGACAGAATTTATCACAAAAGACTTGTGGACCTCCTGTAAGTTTCTTCCAGCAGGTTATTTAGTCTGCCTGAGAGCATGGTGACTCTGCAACTATAGCAGAGACTTACCTTCAAATGTCTCTAAAGCCTTTTTTAACTTCCCCTCTTTTTCTTTTTTTCTTTTTCTCTTATTTTTTTAATGAGGTAAGGTTTTTCAAGCTAGAGGGATGATTTTTTTTTTTCAACAATTGCTCTGCAGTTCTGAACGGAGAACTAGGCTAAATCTACTGCTTCAATTTGTTTAATTGATGGAAGCTGGGGTGTGTGGATTTTCTCATCTGAGTCTAATGAAAGAAGCATTCACTTTATAGAGAATATCTTACACTGCAGAATGTAAGTCTGCAAGGGAGGAGACCATAATTTTCTTCCTAGCTCCTGAAATGATCTGTAATGGGATGCTGGCCAAATCATCTCATTTCAGTGTTTCAGGGCTCAGGCAAATGACTTCCACTGAATTTTGATGGGGTGATTAAAGAAGTCACCAGCTTCAGCTGGCTGCCTCCAACCCTGCAACAAAGCCTATCACAAATTATGCCAATACTTCAGCCATGCCAGTGCCCGACTTAGTAGGACAGACTGCAGGGAAGATTGATTAGTGCTGGTGCTCAGCTGCACCCAGGAGGGACAGAGGCGCAGAGTGTTCCTCTGCCCTGCCAACAGTGCATGTGTGAGACCAGGCTCTGGGTGGAGAGCTGGGTTTGGTGCCATCCTGAGTCCTCCTCACAAGGTTCAAGAGGAGAAATTTGTCTGTAAAATCGTGTTTTGTGTTAATTACTTTGCTCATAAAATGACGGTGGATCTATGAATAGGAAATTGTACATAAAGGATTAACTGCCTATTTTTGTTAAATCAATATTTAATTGCCATTGATTTTTTCCTTCTCCTTCATTTAAGAATCAAAGATATTTTTAACTCAAAACAAAACTTTCATTTTTACACATTACTATTTTAAACTAATCATATGTGATTGATTTTTTATTTTAGGCTGAACTTTTCAGTGACTTCAGTAGTGATTTGTCCTTCACATTGAATATACAAGCCAGCCATATGTAACAAATGAATGTTTTGTACATGAGATACATTTGGAAAAAAGACAAGAATTTAGAAAATATCTATGTGGATGGTCTTAAATTAACCAGAGCTAAGAGGGGGAAAAGCCTCCATAGACATTTCTTGTTAGTGAAACTATCAAAAGAACCCAAAGGCTTTCAATCTCCTATGCTAGATTTTATTGGGGCACAATATACTTGTCTGGTACATAATAACTCTTTCAAGCAGGGAAAGGGTTTGTAACCATTATATGAGACAAATCAAAGAACATCCTGGAGGAAAAAAATGCAACAAACAGCCCCTCCACAACACATCTTTGCAAGCTGGGTCATTCCAGACCAAAAGGCCATACAGTGTGGCTCAGAGGCTAGGACCTGTGTATAAATACACAGTCTTCTTCTCAGCTTCCTGTCCTCACAATATTTTAAACAAAATGTGTAGTGTAAAATACCTATGCTGACCCATGAAAAAGAACACTCTGTGTGGATCCAGTGTCAGTCACACCCAGTCATTGCTTGGAACTAGGCTGCACGTCCAGGATGTGCCCACAGCGGCTGTGGAGTCTCTCTCACTGGAGATATTCCAGAACTGTCTGGACACAATCCTGTGCTCTGTGCCATAGGATGACCCTGCTTGAGCGGGCAGATGGGACCAAATGACCTGCTGTGGTCCCTTTCAACATGACCCATTCTGTGATTCTGTGATCAGTTTCCCTCTCAGGTTACTGCCTGAGATGAACTGTGACTTCATGGTATTTCCTAGGGCATGATTCCTTTTTCTATCTTAGGTTAAGCATTGTACAACAATTTGTCAACTTATATACTTTTTTTTTTTTGAAGACACAGGTCAGTCACAATGTTCTCCTTTTTCTTTTGGATAAGATGAATAATTTTTCTATTTCTGATCTTGTGAGTCAATACTCACAAGAAGATATGATGTTATTTTCTCAAAGAGCCTTATGTCTCTGACTAAGCTAGGTCAGGACTAATTAGGTTTCCTTTGGCAGGCTAGCTTTCCACCTGAAGACTATACTTCCCGTCCATCTGTATTCCCCAAAAGCGGTTTTATTAGACTACCTACAACACCTCTAAGACTAAAAAAGATATCCAGTTCTGTAGACCCTTTTGAGCATTTTGGAACTCTTGCAAGCAGCACTGCAAAAGTACTGGAAAATTTGTGAAGTGTAGATTTAAAAGTTTTCAGTTAGTCAGTGGCATGCTAAGTAAAAGAAATTAGTTAAGCTTCTGCTGCAGAAGTTTCTACTCTCTGGCATTTGTGGTATGAATATAGACTTAGCATTATCAAATAAATCAAGATGAGCCTGTAATTTTTCTTTTTAACTTGTATTTTCATTGCTCTAGTTGAGATATTAAGAAGCTGAGTCATCTGCCTTTTTCTTCAATAATAATCCTGATCAGAATTACTGATTAAATGACTTCAGCTGAGACTCAGATTTTCTGTGGAATTTGAAAGCCCTGTCACCTTCCTTGTCTTTCCTAAAAATTGTAAGTATTGATATTAATGTTTGTTGTAATGCATTATTGTAATGTATTTGAAAACTGATAGTGTG
>VYXC01005982.1:1250061-1315954 GCA_013397175.1 Platysteira castanea
ATTAATTATGCGGCATTATTGAATGTTAAAAATCTGAAGCCCAGAGCTAGAATAATTAATCTGCCCTTGTGATTGCCTTGGAAGGGAGAGAAAGTTACTGTTCCAGCAGTGCAAGCTAAAGTTACAAAAAAAGAAAGAGGGAAGCTTATTGTGTTCAAGCTCTTCTTTTGATGACAGATAAGTTTCTCAGGATAGTTTGTTGGAAGTCTGGGGAAAAGAGATACTGTCCCTTAAATTTTTAATTTTTTTTTTTTTTCAAAGAACCTGAGTAATTTCAGCCTGAAATCCCCAACTGAGAGCAAGCAATTTTACTGGTGTTAGAGATCTGATGAGCTGAGTTTCACACTCCCCAAGAACCTTGCCCACAAACAAAACCCAAATCCCTGTGTTTATAGTATTCCATCATATCATGAAGGATGTGCTATATTAAGTATATGTGGAAACAACAGTTTCCTGTTTTTATTGCTGGCCTAGATAGCTTGTTTTCCTGTGATGTAATTTCTTCAAACAGGGTCTTTTAAGCTGTGCATGCCAAAATGGCATTTCAACTTAGAGCCAGATGCTTACAGTCTATCTTCCTGTCTGAAATTTTCAGAAAATCAGAACATGTGGCTTTGGACATGGAGGTACTATTTGATGGAATTAATATAGTGTCACCAAGAGTCAGAGGAAAAATCACTCAATTACTGGAGGCGTGTATGAATGAATGTAACACAGTGAGAGATGTTCTGGTTACCCTACTTTTAATGTGAGAGAGAGACAAGCCCTGACTGATACATCTATCATTTCCAAAAACCGACATTACTTTATAACATAGAATCATATTGTAAGTAAGATGTGGCTCAGTTTTAAGTAGAAAAACTGTGGTTTAGACTGTGGGACCTTTCACTGAATCTTATATTTTTGTTTTCCGGTATAGGTGCTCAAGGAATAAAAAAGCTGAAATACAGAAATGTGTTAACATAGATATGGAAATGGCCTTTGTCCTGTTTATTTCAAATAAATCATAGAAGATTGCATGCCAGAGAAAAAATCCATCTTCCATCTGCACCATATTGATACTTCTGTCTATGGACAGATTTATAAAATCTGTCTTCTTTGTATATTTTAAATAACAAGAAAGTTGTGAACCTTTTGTGAAAAAAATCAAATCAAGAATCCAGTGGGAAATTACCTTGCAACTATAGTCTACCTCTGACAACCTGGAAACACTGTAATTTTCTAGTATCCTGTAATATGAAGTACACCTGATTTATTTTTTTTTTTCAATGGGAATGACATTTTCTGATAAAGCATATTCCAGTTCTTTTTTTTCTTTGTGGGAAGAATTCAAAATTAAATATTGATTCACTGCAAGAATAGATAGAAATAAACAGTGGAGCCTAGAATAGGTATCAGTCTGCTACTGCAGAAAGTTAATGCAATTACTTTTATTCTGGGGCAAATCTGTAGGGAATGAGGTCTAGCTGTCCAGGTTCAGATTAATAGACACTAATAGCAGTTTTCATAGATTAGTTTTGTAAAAAAGTATATTGTTACCCAGCATTAAGGCTAATGAATAGAAACACTAAAGACATCTGGGTTTCTTCTGAGTGAAGCATCTTTAATTATGTACTGTTGAGAGTTTATTTTCTCCCTTTATCACTTTGCTGGTATGTGCCTTTTTTTCCCCTCTTGATTTATTTATCTTCTATCTCCATATATTTTGAATTAAATAAATTGTGTCTGTAAGAATCTGTGTACATTTATACTAAAGAAAAGTGTTCAAGCTATTCATACTATAGGAGACTGTAAAAGTTATTTATTTTTATTAATTTTCTTACCCTGAAATGGACATGATCTCCCTCAAAAATCTCCTGAGAGTTATGGAAGTTTCCCTTTGGTTCCACATCCCTTGGCTGGGAGTGCCTATATCATTAAGATGTCTTTAATGAGACATTTTATTTTCAAAATACCCAGTTAAGTGTGAAGTGGGGTAGGTTCTCAGATGTTTAGAAAAATGAATTATTGACCTTGAGAAGAAAAAATTAGAACAAGACAGGCATGTAAATCTTGAGAAAAATATAGACTGAAAGAAGATATTTTATTTCAAGTTCTGTATTGCAAGCAGACTATTCCTTGAAAAATGTGAGTTGTCTTGTCTGGCCTCCTCAATCTGTTTGCATGGTCAGTATCTATGCAGGTTCCTTTTTTCAAGATTACATTTCTATGACCAATGTGGAGTCTGTAGGGCTTCCCCCTCTCTCTGACTCTTGAATCATTTGAATACCTATGAGAAATTCTGCTTCATGTTTTTATTCTGCCAAAAGGAGTATGAACCTGCCTCTTTCATGTTATCGGGCCTCCAACAGGACAGACCTGGAATCTCTGCTCCTTTGAATATTTCCTAAGCCAGGTTCTCATACAAACTGACTGCTCTTGCACCAAAGTCCTTCTGTGTTTAGAGCTGAGACACAATTGAACTAAATTATCAGATACTAGTGACTGAGCCATAAAGCCATGGCCAGTTCAATTCTTATTCTTGTACTGTTCCACCTTGCATGGAATAATTGAAGATTAATTCAGTTAGAGAGAAAAAGAATCAGAAGAGCTGTCTGGGATGCTGCTCGAGGGATTTAAGTAAAGAGACAGCAAGTGAGAACACTTAGTTTCCAGCCACTGATCAAAATAACTTGTAAATATTTTAGACTAAATTGGCTAGCCTGAAAGTAGGAGATGGAGAGTAGCCTACTCAGCTCAGCAAGTTCTTTAGCATCTGAGGCACCCTGCTTGAAAAGTCATATTCCCTAAGGCAGAGGAGAGAAATAAATTTGAGCTATATCTGCTGTAGGTGAGTGCTCTTGAGTAAAAAGTGAGGGACTGTTTCTTCTCATGTCTGGTTTTGGGAGGGTTTGCCAAATATATCTCTTCATTTCCATTTCTTTGCTTAGCTGAACTTACCTGAAATGAAATTGAAATGTTTGGTCTTAGAATCACTTGAAGACATATTCAATTTTTAATTTTTTTTCAGGTTTTTTTCCTTTATTTGTTATTCTAAGGGGAAAATAAGCTTATGTGACCAGATTTTTTCTTTTAGCCAACTCCCCAGAGAAAATAATTTTCATATAGACCACATTCCTTAATGGTTTTGCTCCTTCTACTGTAAAATTTATTTCTCAGTTTTTTTATGCAGTCAGGCTTCTACAAAAGTTGCCTAACTGAACCCATGCTACTAAAAAACACGATGTATTAAACAATGCTCTTGTTAATCTTTCATCAACTTAGTAAACGGATCAAGTGATTTAAATAATGTTTGTCTTGGATCTCTTTCAAATGAATCATTACTGTGTCTAAGATAGCATTAGGAAAAAACTGAACAATTGTGGGAATGAACAAAACTTTTACATGGTGCTTAGATGAATACTTCAGACAATTAGGATATCAGTTGTTAACCTACTTCATTAGTGCAATAAATCTTTTCCCTGTTTAAACTTTCTCAGTTAACTCTTCAATATTTGAGGAATTTTTGAAAGATTCAGACAGAATTAAAAAGCATTACATCACTGGAGGTTGTTGAGCAAATTCTGGTTTGGGTAAAGATGGTGAAAAATCATCAAAGTCAAGGTTAAACTCTCTGCTAGATATGTTTTTAGGCCTTCCACCACATCTTTTTTCTTATACATCAGTCACTCCATTCTTCAGCAGCTGTATTTGTCTTCTTTGCAATTCAGCCCTAAGCAGAAACATCAAAACAGTTGAAGACATAATATTAAATTTCCATACCAAATACATATTATGATCTTTTTAATAAATACATGGGAACTTACTGCCAAGTTGCACTGAAATTCAGTTCAGGGTATTTTTTTTGTTCTTACAACACAGTTTTTATCTTTATTTGTACAGAAGTTAGTACTATACATTACAGTTTTAGGTGAGATCGAGGAACACATCGTATTTGTAGTTAATGCTTCCATAGTTTGGGAAAATACATTCAGAATTAAAATAAATTAAAGCTGTCAGCACTGAAGAGTGGATGCTTAGCAGACACTAAACCCATTCCTTTGATGCGCTGCATCTGTTCTACCAAGCAAGGAGAGCATCTCTGCAAGGAGTATTTTGCAGGCTCATCAACAGGTGCTCAGTCTGATGCCCAGGGATTAATGCTGCCTTCAATAAGTTTGTCTTCCACCTGGCATGGAATGTCAACGTCTTCAGTGCTGTCTTCAACTGATAAATGCCTGTCTTCAGTACAGGTAACAGGGCTTGATTTACTGTAATTCTTCTTTCCTAGTAAACCTGGGAATGGGCCTCAACTTGTTACTCTCACATGCTGCTTCCATCATGTGCAGATTGTGTGCAGATTTGGGGCTTAAAGGGATAGATCTGATCCTGCTTGCCTCTGTGGATGAAAGGAAAACCTTAAGGGCAAACTCATCTCTTGACTTTCACCACTAAGGTATGCTCACCTTGGAATAAAATACACACTCTGAAAAATTATAGAAAGGAAATATGTCCCAATGGATTAAAAAGAAATACCATAAATTTCTATCACTGTTGAATGATGATTGCAGTCATAAATAGAAATAGAGTTGAGGCATCTCCTTACCAAATTCTATGCACCTTAAGACAGTTGCTCCACAGTTCCCTGAAAACTATGCCAGATTCATTGCTCTAATGTTAATTTTTTTCTTTTTTATTGGAACAACTTTTAAAACAAGTCATTGTATATTATTCTACAGACACAGAACTGAATCAGATAATAGCAACTCCAGTATTTTGTTCCAAATCCTTGAGGCATACACTGCAGTGTGATTAAACATACTTATAAATAAAACTCTCAATTTGGTGAGCAAAAAAGGCTTGTGGAATCATATCTCTCAAAAACTTATAAAATGACTATTTTAAATATAACTTGACCAAAAAGATATTTACAGCTTCTAATTTTCAGGGGATTTCCTGGAATAAACTTTACTTATTGGCCAACCTTCTCACACTTGCACAAAATAGCCTTCCTGCCTTCAACTCAAAATGCCTAAAATTGTTTTGCCATCCTCTCTGTGTCTGCATACATGACTTTTAAAATATGCTTCATTCAATGCAAATATATCTCAAGATCAAGTTTCTTATTTCAGGCATTGCACAAGCAGTTACATTACGCATGTGTTTATTGGACAACTAAATCCATAGAGGGAAAGGAGTCAAAATAAATGCGTAGAAGGACTTGTTTGACCTCACAATGTAAATATAATTAAGTCTATGTACATCCCCTAATAGCATTATCCTATTTTCCATTTGTTGAGCCATGGGTAAAACTTTAACTTTATTCCCACTGTTGCTCATCTAGATTACCTTCAGCAGGCAAGCAACCTCAATAATTTCATTGGAATACTGAAAGGCATATCAGGTGGTAACTTGATCCTGGATCTTGCCTTGCATCATGGAAATCTTATTTAATGGAAAGCACCAATGATTTAAACACTGTCAGCACAAGCTGGTAAAAGAAACACTACAGAGTTAAACAGGCAGTGAGAATAAAAAAAAAAAAAAGTAAGGTCTACAATGTTGGTGTTAAAACAAAAATGCATGAAAAAAACACTGATAAGATAGAAAATCCCCTATCTCTGCAGGGGACATATCCCATAAAGAACAGATTTATGCACATAAGGTATAGATGGAATATTTGTGCCTAGGTTCCAGACTGCAAAAGATACTGATCTGTTTAACTCACTGGTGAGTCACCAAGATATTATATAAAATGTGATCAGCAGCAGCAGAGGATAACATTGCTCATGAGTGAAGCAATGACAAGTCTGGCTTGTCCCTAGGTGCCTAAAATGTCATGCCTGTCAAAGAAGAGATTCAGGACTCTATTAAGCAATTTATTATTTGCCTGTCTTTAAATAATCTGCCAAGCTTTTTTTTCCCCCCTTTATCTGCAACTCTCCGTGTCCAGATTTTATTGTAGCAGCTTAGAGAATTTAAATGTTAGGAGGTAGAGTTTGGAAATAGGAGATACAGGTTGCTGGTGATTACAGTACAATGATTAGACTAACTAGATGAACTGAAGTGTTCTTGTATCAGAGCAGTCTTCTTTCATAGCCTATGTAATACTTTCACCTGGCTAGTTTCCTCCTCCCCTCTTAGCAATGTGTCTCAATTTTCCTAGCTAACTATAGTACTCTGCAGGGGGGCACTTCCATCTGATATACTGTTGGACAAAAACTGTACCCATACTGTCATGCTATCACTGAAATGCTTAAATTTGCAAATCTAGCTTATCTCTTTAATCACCATGTTAATTTTTGTCCTTGTAATGTAGGAGCTGAAATAGCATGAAGTTTGGCACATGAAATTTACATTTGGGAACGTATTAAGTCTGTGGCTAAGGGCATTAGGTCAATTAAATGCCATGATGTATTTTAGCACTAAGAAATAGATCTTAGGAAGAATATCTTCTCAACCCTATAACTTCTAATTGTGTCAGTGAGAAATCCAGAACATTTTATTTTTGTATCTGAATCAAAAATAAAGGTGTAGGGAGAGACAAGCACCTCTAAGCTACCAATATTCTGAATGCATCTCTGCCTGGAACTAACTAGTTAAGAACAGCCCCATGAGGACTGCTATTTCTCATTACCCTACTCTGATTTGTTTGATAATAAATTAAATTAATTTTTTTCCCAAGTCAGCTCTCTTTTGCCCAAGATGGAAATTGCTCTCTGAATGCTCCCTGTCCTTATCCTGCCCCAAGAACCTTTTGTTATGCTTTTTCTCTCCCGTCCAGTTTAGAAGAGGAGTGATAGAGCAGCTTTGGTGCACACCTTTCATCCAGCCAGGGTCAGGCCACCACAAGGAGTTATCCAAAAGAGGTGAATGTGTGTCTAAACAGAATAGACAATACTACATACATTATATATACATATATTCATATATTATACTCTACAGTATGTTTTGCTGTCATTGGTTTCACTGTGTTAATGTGTGTGTTTATACACATACATACAGCTGGCAGGGAAAGTGAGTTTGGGTGCTGAAGCACCTGGGGAAATGACATATAAGCTATCTCTTTCTAAAGTTAAAAGTAGCAGGAAAAGACATTTATCATTGTCCCCGTAACAGTTCAAACTCAAGCATATTCAATTACTTAGTGACAGCTGATGATTAGATCAGATATATCCAGTAGAAAACTAAGGGTGAGAGAGGTTTTGATTGAAAGAGAAATGCTGAGAAGCAATTTAATTTCTAATTATTTTTCCTGAATTATTATTTTTTTTCTTGTCTGAAAAGCGGGTGCTATGCATTATGGGAGGAATCAGACAATTACCACCATTTATTATCCACTGAGAAATGGGCCCCTCTTTTCCTTGAAAAAACAATTATAGAAAAGGTTACTTTCATTCTGTGATGGAAAGAGGAGATCTGGAAAGATCATCTAGGTGAATGCATGACAACCCTAGAAGCTAAATAACATCAGGAAAAAGGCCAACAGCTTCAGTGCTTTGTGGTTTAATGAAAAACCAGCAGCAGGATGTTAAAGCTCTATGCTGTATCTCAAAAAGAGCAGTAAGTATGAGCATTTAAACCTTGACTGAAACAGCAGAAAAAGGGAATTAAAAAAGGGTCTGATTTTAATAAATACACCAATTTGCAAAGACCTTTCCAAGTTGCCAACTACATAACTGGTTCTAAAGATGAACTGTATTGTAAGTAATTTTTAGTTTAAGAGCAAACACAAACAATATTTTGACAGTTTTTGTGCCCTCTCAGAGTCTGAGTAGTTTTAGCAAGTGTCTGCCAAGGCAGTGATGTTATGTGTGATGTTTCTATTTCTGCTTAAAGAGGCAGAGACCAGACGCAGTATGGAAACACCACAGCAATCCTATTTCCACAGTAATTTACTGTCATTCTGATATTACAGGTAAATCTTTCATCTAGTTCCTGAGATAATAAGACATAAATATCAGCAATTTCTAAAAGGAGACCTTTATGTATGTATAATTCATGGATTATACAACAAATAGTTTCTCCTGGATTGCCCAACAGGGTAAGTGCCAGCTGCACCCAATACAAAATTATTAAAAAGTCCTCTTGAGACTTTGTTTTCATATTTTAAACCCCAGTGGATATGATAGGATTCAAAAAGAAAGCTGGAAGGAAGCCAGAATAGAAGTGTCACTGCCAAGTTTCATGTTTAAATACCTTGACTGAGCAAGCAGCTGGTTAGAGAAACCTTTGAAGGCCCAGGCCCATGAGCTTCTCTACAGAGTACCCTGGGAGAACTGGTTCATCAGAGAGGTGATCCAGTGATATGCAAGAGGAACAGGGATACTCTTCCAGGTTGATGGTTAAGGTCCTTTCCAACCCAAGCTATCCTGTGGTTCTATGAAACTCAAACACAGTGGGACACAGAAGATTCAGGCAGACTCATTCCCAGCTTACATGCACCACCTGCACTTCTGTGAGTATCTGAGCCTCAGCTGCAGATTAGATGAGCTGTGTAGCGTAAGGTGATGCTTGTGTTTCTGTGCAGCAATGCTACCATATCTTACTGATCAAAGGAAAGCCTGTAAAAGTTATGCAGTCAGCAATGCAGGTATTACATTACCAGCAAAACTGATATGTTGGTTCTGCAAAATATCACAATCATATTTCAACAAATCCATCCAGGTGATGAATACACGGTTGTTGAATCATGTTTAGGGAAATATAGGTACATCATAACACATTTCGACATCTTTAACATAAATTTCTTTTTATCTTGCAGTGAGGAGTAATCCCTGCCATTGGCATTAATCCACAGACACGAGTTTCTAAGAAATATTTTAAGACCTTTGTTAGCTAATGAAGCTGATTAGCTGTATGTTCTTTGCATTCTTTGATCTCTAGAAAGTGTTCTGTCTTTGGGAAAATATATGTCTGCTGTGGTCAAAAATTCAATTCTGTAAAAGTTATACTTCTCTATATTAAAATATCTCAGAACACCTTAATAGACAGTCAATGCTCTGCTCCAGCCTCTCACACAAAACATGTCATTCTACAATTTCTGTCTCAATAATTCTGCTTGCTTGTGGAACCACTGGGGTCTGAGGGTCTATCCTGAATGCTTTGGAAGTGAAAATTATTCTCCTACATTGCTCTGACAAAACAAGATACTTTGTTTTTACTTGAAGTTCACAGTCCACAAAGTATTTGCAATAGCACATACCTGTAGTTGTGACTTCCAAAAGCATTGCTTTATGCACTTGTTCATCAGCCAGTGAGAGTTTTACTGAGGCAATAATGGCAGCAGACCGAGAGCATCAACAAGTGTTTCCTCCAACTTGTATTTCTTTTGAAAATCCCCAATACACACCTAATGGCAGCCTTCTAAAGAATTCTCACATAACTTATTCTGCAATATTTATATCGAGTGATAGCATTCCCCTGCATTTCTACCTCTAGCCAAAGAGTACACATTGTGCTTTAATCATTATGCCAGTTTTCTGTTTGAAATGAACATCTGTGAACTTTGCACATCAAGGAACACAACAACATAAAACTTTATTTATTTATCAAGCTATGTACTTTACCCAGATGCATGAACAATTTCAAAAATCTCTCCTTCTAGTCAGATGGCGTTATTAAAACCATGGAACCCAAAGGCTGGGAAACCTGTTGATCTCTATTGTATTGTAATCCACACCTAGCAAAGGAAATGCTTTCAAGGAGTGCCCTGTCTTGAAGAATCCTGCTGCTAATTTTATCAAGTATACTCAGGTCAAAATTTTGCATTTAGTATGAAATACACACTTCAGCACGCAGTTCTGGCTCCCCAGTACAAGAGAGAAACAGTCTTACTGGACTTAGTCCAGTGAAAGCCCAGTAAGACTATTAAGGGACTGGAGCATCTCACCTGTGAGGAAAGGCTGAGAGAGCTGGAACTGTTCAGGATGGAGCAGAGAAAAATCAGGGGGATCCCATCCATGCACATAATCTGAAGGGAAGTAGCATGAAGGACAGGCCCTTTGCAGCAGTACCCGGTGACAGGGCCAAAGGCAGCAGGCACAAATGGAAACCCAAGAGGTTCCCTCTGAACATCAGGAAACACTCTCAGCACTGTGAGGATGCCCAAGAACTGGTACAGGTTGGCTGGAGAAGTTGTGGTCTCCATCCTTGGAGATATTAAACCATTCTTTGGGCATGGTCATGGGGAACCGACTCAGTGTGTCCCTGCCTGTGTAGGGGAGCTGGACCTGGGTATGTCCAGAGCTTCCTTCCAACTTCAACCGGTCTGTGATTCTGCGATTCTCTACAGAAAGCCGGGCAAAATATGTAAGTGCATTTTTTCTTGTTAATCCGTATACTTTTTGTCTGGCTCTGTACATTAGCAGTTTGCTCAGGTAACAGTATTCCCTGTGTTAGTTCCAGTTCTCTGGAACCTCTGCTCAGATCACCCGTAGCCCTGGCAACAATCCTGGTTTGATGGTCCACTCATCATGGGCAATAACATCAGCTGCATCTGAGCCTTTAGAAACTACACACGTGTTTCTCTGCTGGCTGCCTTTGTGCCACTAGATCAATGTCCAATATTAGAATGAAAATACCGGTATTACCATTTTACATAATATTAAAAAAAAAGAAGAAAACCTATTTTTTGTATTGATTACTCACAGCCTTTTCCCTCAAGATTTCAAACAACTCTTCTAAAGTTGACATTCCACAGAATTGCCATGGAAAGTGATTGATTCTCTTATTAATTAAAAGACAGAGTGTTTCCAAGTAGCTTTTCCTTGTTCATATTTTCTTTTACTACTTCTGCTGCAGCTCTCTATGTCAGTCTTCTTCCCTCACTGAATCTGTCCACAGCTGTACATTTTTATTTAATACAAGTAATTTAATTTCTGTGTCCCACGCAAAAATCTAGCAGTAATGCATTGTTTTTCTGCCTTGCTTTAGGCTTCGTGGTAGTAGCAAAATTTATAAGCCATGATTTATCACTGACAATTTTTTTTCCCCATTTTATAATTATATTAGAAGCTAAAAACTCTGTTTCAAGCAAAAAATCTAAATGGATATTTTATTTTCTCAGTCTTACTGCTATGGTATCAAAAGGCTTGGCAAAATTTGCTTGATTAGAGACATGTTATTGAAGGCCAAAATTCAATGGACACATAATCAGGAATGTGTACTGGACATAAGTGTTGGAAACAAACCAGAGTCCAAAAAGTTAAGAAAGCTTTGAGGCTACCCTTTAAAGCTTTGCCCTCTCTACATAGAAGACACAAGTAGCTGGCTTTCCTTTATGTTTTAACTTTAATACTTGTCTGTCATTCATGAATCAGGAATCACTGTGAGGTAGAAGTCTACAGCAGGGAGCATGTCCACATTTCTGTCAATAGTTTGCAGAAATGCACAGAGAAATACACAGTCCTGATAGCTCTGTTCTGAATGCACACTTCATAACATCACCCAGTTACCCTAAAGCATTTCAAGCAAGGCTCCAACATCTGTCTTCTTTTTAAAACACTAAGCGTCTGAAGATCTGAATTTAAATAAAAATATTTTATCATTTTTCTCCCTTGATTTATATAGCAGAATCACATCTCAGATACCATGTTTATACTGTCTAGCCATCAATATTTGTAAAATGAATATCCTTACGCCTCCCAGACTGAGTATCAGTATTAACTGTTTCATAGAAGCACTGAGATTCTCACAAAGGGTTCGAATGTCTCAGCTAAATTGAGACACACCTATGTTTAGGAAATGGAACAGCAGGTATAAGGAACTATTAAATACTGGATATGTCTTATGCTGAGTTTAATTTATATAAAAAATCCAATGCATCTGAGAGATGCAAAGGGGTAATCAGCCTTGTTCTCTCAAGGCTACTCTAATCCCAGCCTGATACAAATGTAAGAAGACCAGAATGTTTTCTCTTGTCAGTAGTTCATGCAATCACAGAAATTCACACGATTCATGAAAATAAGAAATTTTAAATTGCAACATTGACATTTATTTTTCAGATATCATCACTGCTGATGAATTGAAATGCCTTTCCATAAGTCTAGAGATGTGCCTCATGTATGGCTTTATGGAGCCTAACTTCAGCATTGATACATCTACCCTCTATCCTTGAGGGGATAATTTAACTGGATTCTTAGCACGGTTTTCAAAAAGTAACATCTCAGATACGAAATTGCATATGTTGCACAAGGTATTAATTCTGAGAATGAAGTGTGAAGAATAAAGATATATTCAAGAGGTCTCATGCTATTCCTTCATCATTGTCTATGTCAAACATACAGTTGCGTTGTGTAGCTTTGGTTCATAGTGGAGAAGGATAAAAGGCATCTTTGGTGCTGGGATACTGAGGGCAGGCAGGTAACCTGCTCTATCTTGTCTGACTGAAACAACACAATAGATCAGAATCGAAAATGTAATCCAGTGTGGATTATTTCTGATAGAAGCAAGGAAGGATCTGTAACAAAATTCTTCTTCTTTGATCCATGAACCATAGTTAGGGTGCCACCTCCCTCCACTTTCTTCCCACTCTACACTGCTCTCGTGCAGCCCTACCTTGAGAACTGTGTGTAAGTTTTGGTTCTTCAGTATAAGGAAAATACCAAACTCATTGAGTGTTTCCAGAAGAGGGCAACAAAGATGGTGAAAGATCTTGAGGACAAGACTTACAAGGAGTAACAAAGATAATTTGGTTTATTCAGCCTGGGGAAGAGAAGGTTGAAAGGTGACCTGATTGCAGTCTCTAACCTTCTCACACGGGCAAGTGAAACAGAGGTGTGTTGAGCTCCTCTCTCTGGTGACCAGAGACAGGACAAGAGGAAACGGAATGAAGTTTCATCAGGGGAAGGTCAGGCTTGCTGTTAGGTTCTTCACTGAAAGGGTGGTCAGTTACTGGAATGGGCTCTCCAGGGAAGTGGCCATGGCACCACTCTTGTCAGAGTTCAATGAGTATCTGACAATGTTCTTAGTCATAGGATTTAGTTTTAGGTGAAAAACAGGGAGTTGGACTTGATTATCCATATGCGTCCCTTCTAATTGGAGATATTCTGGGATTCTAGATCTTTCTGGATCTGTGTTGCAAGCATTACAGCCTTTCTGCAACACCGGAGTCTGACTTGGGAAAACCAACACTATGATGCTTCTTAATCTCTGTTTAATCTTCATAAAATTAACTAATGGTGTTTCAGGCTGCAGTGCAATGAATGTAATCTGACCACTGTGTTTCATTTACATTGGAGATTTTATTTACATTGTGTTCCCCTGAGCCTGCTGTCTCCTTGGGTCTGTAGACATTGTCCTGAGTCAGGGCCACGGTAGTGACTAAGCTCAAGTCAAGCTTCTGGAAGTTCAGGGCTCTTTCAGTTTCTCCAGTCAGTCAGTAAACTGAAGTTTCTCTTCCATCTCTTTTAGTATTCAATGAACTTCAAACTGATAATTATTAACTTCTGGATAAATGTCAGATGCTTTCGTGGATGACTTTATTCACAAGTGACTATAGAAACTGTCATGATAAAATAATATCATCCATTTTCGAGTCATAGCTAATGAATTTGACTAATTCTTTGGCATGAAAGTTTATTGAGTGCTGATTCAGAACTGAAGGTAGAGAATACCAGAACTTATCTGTCCTTTAATGTCAACNCGCTGATTCAGAACTGAAGGTTCTGAATACCAGAATTACCAGAGAATACCAGAATTTATCTGTCCTTTAATGTCAACTCCTGTCTGTAAATCAGCTCTGTGTAAAACTCTGTGGATATTTACTTCTTTTGGTTTGGCTGCTTTCAATTCTTCCTTTTGTAGCATTAGATAATCTATGTCAAATTTATCCTGGATAGAAAATAAATTTTCCTGGGTTGGTAGGGATAATATGAAGCATTACTTCAAACTGACCTTCAGTTTGTGATGGATGTGGTTTATGGTTGAACCTTTTATTTACCATCTTTCATGATAGTTCCCAGACAGAGGTAGGTTTGCTGACTTGTTAGTAAGTGGAAAAAGAGATTGTTTTTGGTGAATACAAGTAATTCAGAGCTTTTAATCTTTTAGAACACTTGGAATCTGGATCATCCCTCTTGCAGTATTATTTGCCTACTTTTTTCTTCTTTATGTTTTGTTACACAAATGCTAACAACTTTAATGATAATGGACCTCAGCAAAAATAATCTGCTTCTCTGATGCAGTGGAGGACCTGTTGTTCTTCTTCACTGAACCATTTCACATTTGTGCATTGTCACGTAGCATATTACATTTAATCAGCACTTTGAAAGACTCTTGTCCTTTCAAGTACATTTTCCTTATGACAGATGACGCTTTCTGCCTCATTTGTTATGGATCCACTTGGAATCTCTCGGTGAATTTCTAAAAGTTGTTTTTCTTTTCAGTGTCATTGCTGTTTTGCATCTTTGACATAAAAACATCCAACAGCTTCTATTATAAACATTCTATAACATTTCCAGTGCTACTGGCTCTATAGCATCTCACACATAGTAACCAACAGTCTTCATTCTTTAGCCTGACATATTTAATATTTGTACTTTAAGCCGGAAATAAAAAATGAAGATATTGTAAAGCAGACCAAGAAAAAAAGTAAAAAAAACCTCACCAGCAAGGTGTGAATGAGAGCAGTGGTAACAGCTATGCAACTGAAATCAATACTCTGGGATACAATTTTCATCTTAGAGAATGTCTTTTTAAAACTACTTATGTAGAAAGGTCATTGGATAAAACATATAGTAGATACACAGATTAACTGGTATCATACAAATTTTTCCTATTCCTAATGGTACCATTTATTTCCTTAGCTTTTGGACTAAATTACTTAGTCAACCTCCATAACAGACAAAAGTCAAAAGAGAGAACAGACTGTGAAGTAGGGAAGTGCATATCAGCTGAAATTTCAAAACCTATGTACAGTATATCATAATGGGTCATCCATTCTACACTAAGAATGGGAAGAAATACACAGGTTTTTTTCCATTAATTCTCATCTAAAAAATAATTTTCATTTTAAAATCCAACAGATAAAAATTTACAAGTGTATTAGGAACACAGACAAAGAGTTCATACAGATAGTTATTTCTCTCCTTTCCATTTTATAGTACTCCAGTTTTGATGAATCTTTGTAATGTAGAACGTCAAAATTGTGTAGAAAACAAAGCCTGATGACATAGTCAAATCAAACTTTAGATCAGAAAGTAAACATACCAAACCAAATCCTTTGAATTACATGATCTTGATGGCCAAAAAAAGACCAAGCTTTGACCTCTCCACATGGCATTTGGAGTAATTCTTTAGGCAGAATAAGCCTAAATGTAATTCAGTACACAATAATTTGATCAGGTTTCTTTGTCCCCAAGAAATACTGCTCTCCACCAAAAGTTCAGTTTTAGACAACTCCCTAGAATTTGGGAACTTCTCAATAAGGGATTGGTCCTGTCCTCAAGATTTACTTCATGCTCAACTATGAACCAGTATCTGGAATTACACACAAATTGATGCAAAAATGAATTAGTGTGAAAGAGCTTTGTGAAGGCAAGAAATGGCGACAGGCTGAAGTTAGGGAAGCCTGGCTAGTTACAATGCAGCAGTTTCCCCTTTTCTACAGAAAAGCTGTGATCGTATTTGCCAGTTCTGGACAATTTACTCTTCTGTCATTGAACATGTAACAGAGACTAGATAATTACCAGAAGAGTTGAGAAGAAATGAATTTCAGATTTTAACTTCACACTTATCCTGAGGCTAGTATTTAATGGAAAGAAGTAGGGGAGATTATAATTAATGCAAGGTGGTAGGAAGCCTGATCTCATATTAATGAAAGATACAACTGGAAAAAGTAAGGGATACAAGAAAAAATGGGAAGACCCTCTCAGACAAACAATGGCTAGAACGTGTCTTCTTTAGCCTCAAAGCAAGTCTGAGAGTACAGACAAATGTGTATGGACAAATCCATACACAACTTACTGCTTTGTCTAGACATATTGGGAGGGTATCACAACTGAGGGAGAAATGGTTATCTAAACTAAGGAAGTATTGGCACAAGAACAAGGCAAATAAACCATATACTTGGACTGAAAATGAAGAACATATATTCCCAGCCACTAGAGGGGTGAGATTATGGAATTGCCTTCCAGTAGAAATATGATAAACTATTTTACATTTATTGTGATAACTAGAAAGGTAGATTCTGCTTGATCTCATTTGCAGTATTGGTCAGCTTCCCATCAAACTGCAACAAAATGAGACTTGGAAATAGGCTTGCCCCTCAAAAAAACCCCATTTTGATTTGCCTGAACAGGACTGGTTGAAAAACTAAATTTTCTCCCTAGTCAATATGTCATGTATTGGATTGCTTTTATTGCAAAACCAGAAATAATTAAGGTCTCAGTAACATTGAATTTATTTATGGTTCCTGATAGACATGTGCAAGCAAATGTCAAAGAACTCTCTTGATCTAAACTCCTATGAACACCGGACTCAGAAAAATAATTAATATTATAAATGTTCTGCTCTTTGTAACTGGAGTGTAAGCTGAAGCTGTGACTCTTGAATTTCCAATCCAACACAAGAGAGATCTGCAGAAGGAAGATAGATTGAAATACAGAAAATATTAGAATTTAGTAGTTCTGTGGCAGTTATCGTATTTATCCACTTACAAACAAGAAATACTAAGAGTGAACAATTTTCCAAAATACATCATTTTGCCGTTTTGTGTTGGGGAGAAAGTAGAGAGGAGTTCATCTCTCTAAGGCTGGTTACTACCCTTAATATAAAGATGTCTCAATCACACCTTCTACAGGGGCTTGTGTAAGAGCACAACTGCAGTACACTCTCTGTATTATTTTTATGCCTGTTGGGAGACAAACTGTGATGCTGGACCAATAAATGTCACTAACTGTCCAGAATGCTCGCATTCCTACTGGCCTCTTAACTACAAATTCCAGCAACATCCTAACTGGGATTCACTGCCTTGTGAAGCTGAAAATTTCTGCTGAAAATTTCCCCCAACAGAAGCCTCAGAAATAGGCAATAGTTGCATGGAATAACAAGGCAAGGAAAATATTTCCCTTTTCCAAGCTTGCACTCCTGTTCATTTTCCTTTCACTGCATTTACTACTAAATTTCAAGGTGCGCTGCTTCCTCCTGAATGTGGGAAAGGGGTTCCTCTGCCTGGGCAGGGCAGCAGGCCACGCTCTCTTAGTCTGCAACAGCGAGTACTTGCAAAAGTGAATATCTAGGAAGCAGGTTATCGCAGCTAGTGTAATAAAGAGATTTTTTTATTCTCCAGCCTGCGTGATGGGAGGATGTGTCAAGTTGATATATTGATATCAATAGACTCATAAATTCATTTAGGCTGGAAAAGATTATCAAATCCAGCCATTAACCTAGCACTGTCAAGTCCAGCACTAAAACATGTCCCTCAGCATTCTCTAAATACTTCCAGAGATCACTTCCCTGGGCAGCCTGTTCCAATTCTTCACAACCCTTTTGGTGAAGACATTTTTCCTAATATCCAGTCTAAACCTCTCCTGATGCCACATGAGGCCATTCTTCCTTATCCCATCTGCTGTGACCTGGGAAAAGAGAACAACACTCACCACACGACTGTGGCCTTTCAGGTAGTCGTAGAGAGAGATGAGGTCCTGCTTGAGCCTCCTCTTCTCCGTGCTACACAACCCCAGCTCCCTCAGCTGCTCCTGTAACGCTTGTTCTCTAGACCGCTCACCATCTGTCCTGCTCTTCTGTGGACATCACGTAATACAAGATAGATGGTAAAACAAGAGAAAGGTGGCTTGCATGGCACATGTGCTGCTGGAACATTCGAGCCTGTGTAACCTCTAGGTAACCTACCTGTTCAATGTCTTCTGTGCAATGCATTAACAACTAAGGCAATGTCCCTCCTTGCTTCATTGTTATGAACAACCATCTTCCCTGATTTTGATCTACTAAAACGTATCTGAATACAGTTTATTTGCAATTCTAGTAAGAACCTTGTTGTATTTTTCTCTTCATGCTGATTTTGTGAGAAGGCTTTTTATTACCCTTCTAATGCTTCCCATTGAATTGAAGCTCAGAAATCTTCTTTATTTTATTTCATTATGAGGCACAATGTGCACTGCAGCATCCCAGTTAAAATGATTATAATAAGAAGGGGTAGTACTAAAGAGCTATGTTGCAAGTGTTATGTGAGATTAAAGGTAAACCACACATGGTAAAAGATCACTGAAACATTGGATCAAAAAGATGTGAAATGGCCCAGGACAACTTCTTCTTCTTCTGTAAGTATTTATACATTATAGCATAAAATCCAAATAATCTCATCATATCTTCACTGATCACATATTGTTAAGACTGTAGCCAGAACTAAAGACTCTTGCTCCTATGTTCTTGCACGGGATGCTGTGAATAAGACACTGATATGAAAAGTATAGAGAACACAAGGATGATGCTAGTTTGATAGGGATGCTGACAAAAGTAGAAATTTTAAGAATTATCATACATATACTAAGTAAGAGTCAACAATAACGGGTCCTTTGGGGAAAGGGTAAACATGAATGGACTGTTTGGAAGAATAGCATAGAAAAGGAAGAGAACTTGGCAGTCAGGGCTATCTGAGTAGAGAGATCTAGACTCAGTCTGGTGGAACATTTACTATGGTGCCTGTGAAGCTGTGCTGTCAGTTTTTTCACTTGTATGATGTATGCTGTTTTATGGAAAGCTTGCTTTTGATGAGAAGTTTGATAAGTGGAAGAGTACTTGAAAGCTCAGGAGAGTTGTGAGGGTGACAGAGGCAGAGAATATTCTGGATGAGTTGTCTTCCAGAATAGGTTGTACATATTTAATGATTTGATTACACGGAGTGCAGCATAGAAAAAGCTCAAGTCCAGTGCCTACTTCAATTTTAAACCCAATATACATTGAAATTTGCTTAGCAAAATGTTTGGTCCATGCGTAAGTGTACAGTCAGTGGGGTCTGTTTTATTTTGTTTAGTTTATATTGTAGCAAGTCATGACCATATTCAAGTCTGATTTATTTGCTGAGGAGAGTACCCATTTTTGGTGAGTATCATCTTTAGAATGATGAAGGCAGTTTTGTGAGTGCTCTTTTCAGATCAAATGCACTGGAGTATCTGTAAATCATTACTTTTGGGGAGTGAGTTTTCTTGAGGCAAGCATGCTGATCTTTTGGTTATCCTATTTAATAATGCATAGCAACATAGATCACAGTGTTCTTGCTCACAACAAACACCTAAACAAGTATACACCAGACTTTCATCTAGTGCACAAAATGGCATCCCTGAAATTACTTGGGTAAAACAACACACCCACTGTGTGCTAAAAAGAATTCACACATGCAATCAATGCAGGCCATAAAAATACAGCTGCCACTGGGAAAAAATTTTCTGCAGGCCAGCTACTTCATCTTTGACAATTCAGTCCTGATACTCAGAGGAAACTTATAAAATACTTTCAAAAGACAAACCTGGGAACTAAAACTCATAACTCTACCTGGTACTTAAATTCATAGACCCAACATAGACCCAAAGAAATATTGTTTTGTCAATGCCATAAATAAAATTTCTTCCTTCCCTTCTTATCCCGAAGTAATTTCTCAATGTTTCTCATGATTTAGGTGATATTTCTTGCTCTTATCCTAGACTGGGACCTAATGATCCTATCACCTATCCTCTTGCAAGCTGCATGCTCTGCTCCACTTGTGCTTATCAGACAATGGAAACTCTTGCTTCCCATCTGGAGGAAAGGCTCAGGCTTTTTACAAGCTCTGTCAGCTGGTCTAATAGAAGATATTATTTCTTTAGTGCAAACTAGTCTTGTTCACATGTCTGGACAATTGTGGCTGTAGCAGCTTACTTCTTTATTGCCTATTATTAAATCGTGACAATCTTCGTATACACTAAATAGCCTCGTGACCCAATTCATTATCCTCATAATTAGATTGCTAATGAGTATACAGCAAAATTCTCACCCTCAGAATATTCTAATCTTTTCATGTTTTTATTTTCTCCTGGCTTATTCCTTGCTCTGGAAACACCTTTCCACTTCTTATCATTAAATACTTGTAACAAGAATTCAAGCTAACAAAGCGCACGAGCCTGGTCATGGCAGTGTCTTCCAGAAGCTCTGAGCTTTGCTGATGCCTGATTTAGTGCTGATGCCTGATTTAAACTTGTTTAGAACCAAAAAATACAGTACTCTGCCAGCAAGCCTGCCAGCTTATCATTGACATGAGCAAACCTAAGAGTAGTTAAAATCCTCTTTTTTCACTCTAAACATGCAAAAGTATGTTAGTATTTTTCCTTCCTTGACTGTTGCTCTGAATCCCAGAACGTTTAATTTATCATTAGTTCCTATTTTTCTGAAACCTCTGTATGGGGGGAGGCCAAAATAATAAATTCTTCACTGGTTCAGGAATTTTTGGACAGAAGATAATTGCAGAATTAGAGCTTTGGGCCATGATTTTTACAAGGGCCTTTTAGTACAAGCACCTCTGCAAATGCCCGCACTGAAGGACAGATTGCCTAGGACAGAACTGCTCAGACATTTAGTGGTTTTTACAGTGGCTGCCAGCTTAACGGAAAGATGCTGATTGATAAACATCTGCCAAGAAAAACTCGTAAGATAGAAACACAGATCTATGAACCTCCAAAAACATTAAGCCAGCAAATGCAAAACATGTCTGTATTTCATAGAGGGCATTTTTCAAAGGGAATATTGGATGGAATATTAGGGCTTTGCATCACTGGTGCTGTCTGCCAAGATGATTAGCACTTTGATCTGCATGCAATTATGACTACACATCCAATCAAGGAGATTTTTGTGCAGTAAGTGTGTTGAAAGTTGATTCTTTCTGTACGCATGTAGAATGGAAGGTCCTTCTACTAAATCTCTCATATATTAGGGCTTTACCTAATGATGGTAACTGTTACAACTCACTCGGAAGTGTGAAATACAAAGAATGTTATGTCAAGACACAGGGTAAGGATAACACAACCTTTCTTGTCATAACTCAGGAGGGATGCTGGTGCTGGGAAGTCAGCCTGATCTGCTCCCTGTGTAACAATGAGCACAACAAAGAAAAGGTAATGGGTAATAGTAGTAGGCAACTCTATTTGGAGAGGTGCAGAGAAGCCCATTTACTGACCTGGTGTGCCCCCTAGAGAGGAGTGCTGCTTACCAGGGGCTCGTGTCAGGGTCGTCACTGAGACCCAGGTCTCATACAGTCCACTGATTATTATGTGCTGCTGTTGTTTCACGTGGGCACCAGGGATACTGCCACAAGGACCCTGACAAGTATCAAGGATTACAGAGCCCTGAGAGCAGCAGTAAGGGACTCTGGAACACAGGTAGGTTTTCCATCAATCCTCCCAGTCAAAGCGAAATGTGTTTGAGAGGACCAGTCGAATCAACAAATGGTTGCAGGACTGGTGGCACAGCCAGGGGTTTAGCTGCTTAGATCATGGGGCTCATTTAGAGAAACCAGTTCCTATGGGACTGATGGGGTCCATCTGTCAGAGAAGACAAGGTGTTATCTTCAGCCACACACTTGTCAAGCTGGTCAAAAGGACTTAAAACTAAAGTTACCAAGGGAGCAGAACCTCAATTCATCCCAAACCCAACAGTTTGATGCCAGGGCCAGCAATAGATGCTTAGAGCCTGGAGAGAGGCTCTAAGAGAGATCACAGGTCAGCAGGAGAGAACCTGAAGAGTACCACAGGAATTCACAGAATCACAGAATATTCTGAGTTGTAAGAGACCCACAAGGATCGAGTCCAGTTCCTAGGTGATTTGCCCATAGGAGGATCAAACCCAGGCCCTTAGAATTAACTAGCACCATGCTCTAATCAACTGAGGTAATCTCAGGGTCATTCCAACCACTGCAGCCAGTAATTCAGCTTCACTGGGAGCCTCTGTCCAAGCACTCACAGTGTGGGGAATAAACAACAGGAGTTACACACTTGCACATGCCTGCACAGCTGTGACCTTACTGGCTTCAGCGAGATGTGGTGGGATGACTGCTATGACTGGAGTGTTGAAATAGAAGGGTACAGGCTCTTCAGGAAGGATAGGAGGGGCGACGAGGAGGGGGTGTTGTCTTTATGCCATTGACCAGCTGGAGAGTGTGGCGCTTCTCCTGGGGATGGATGAGGAGCTGACTGAGAGCTGTTGGCCAGGATTAAAGGAAGGGCAGGGACAGGTGACACCGTAGTGGGGACCTGCTACAGGCTGCCTGACCAGAAAAACTGAGTGTATGAGGCCCTCTATGGGCCCTGACAGGAGCCCTGGCCTCGTGTTCTCAAGCCCTGATCCTCATGGGGGACTTCAACCACCCCAGTCTGTGCTGCAGGGACAACCCAGCAAGGCATAAGCAGGACTTCTGAGTCTTTTGACTTTGAGGACTTGACTTGTACCCTTTTGTCTGGAAATTAGTCATGATCAGCCTTATTCTCCAAGTCAGAAGCCACTTAGAGATCCTTCTTGCTGCTTGCCAAAGGGTTTTGATTATTGCCTGCCAGAAGAGACTATTCTCTAGTCAGATGGCATTTAGTGTCAGCACTGCCCCAAACAGCCCTTTCACTGGGATGGAAAGCACATGCCTCCATTCCTGAGAACTCCGTAATTGTGCTTCACAAACAGACTTGATGACAGTTGTCAGCTCATCGCAAGTAAAGGCTGAATGTTGCCCTCCATTTGTAAGTTCACTCAGAAATAATGATTGTTAAGAAAAGAATAAGTTAATTCTATTTACCAAGATAACTAAAAATTCAATAATAATAATAATAAAAACAATAATGGAATTAAATTTATTTTACTAAATATTTAACTAAAATTAACTGCCCCAAGAAATTGCAATGCGAGGATGCATGTATGGGATACAACAGCACAAAGTCACTCCACGACAATGTATTATTAAATGCTGTTTCTGTCCCAACATTAGCTCTATTCAGTTGTTAGCTCAGTGTCTTTCTATGGTGGTGTTTTTGAATATTTTAAAGCAAGGACATTGAATGCCAGCCAGATTCCTCTGCTCTCTAAGCACTTTCCCATGGAGAAATCATCTTACAGAAATGGTCAGAGGTTCTCTCACCTTGTCAGAGCAGGGGAAGTTATTTCAGCAGATTATCTCCAAAACTATTTTCTGGATATGAGTAAATTCTGCTGTAAGAGCATTAAAAATTTAGGTAGCTGAAAGGCTCTGGAAACATAGCCAATGCAACACTGGGAGTGGGCTAAGAAGAAAAGGTTTTTTAGAAACCAAAAAAGAAAAAGCAGAAGAAAAGCAGGAAAGCAGAATTTTTCCATCATACAAAATGGTTATTGGAAACAGTGCAGTTTCAACACCCTGAGATTCCTTTCTCTTCCGGTTGCTGAAACTTGAATGAAACAATATTTTCAGCACTGGACTTTTCTTTCTCTGTCTAGGATGAAGACAATGAAGAACAAGCAGAGAATGATGAAATGGAACCTGACACAAACATTGTACAAGAGAACAAGGTGTTTAAGGGTGCAATATCTACCCAATTTGTATGATTCAAGGGATCCACTTGCAGAGACCAACAACTACTCTTAGTATTTCTATGGTTGATCCACCTCTGGAGATCTCCAAGGAGAATGAGCTAACAGAAATACTGTTATTTGGTTTTAGTAGGAAGATTAATTATTTTTGGAATAGTGAAGTGCCCTTGTATAATATCACAGATAATGGTAGAGTTAGGTCTTCTGATTCCCATGTGCTTTTATGGAAAACTGTCAGCAGGAAGCTTGGGAAAAACTTCCATGGCACATATAAGGTCTAAGAAAATTAATATTAAGCTCAAGAACGAAGTCTATCACAGAAAGCTTTTCTGTCGCACCCTGGTCAAGTGAAGCTGTCCTGCTTTAAGCTAATCATGCCCAGCTCAGATGCTTTTGATAGTCTCCTTCCATGCTAAAACTTTATTTTGAAGTCTGTGCCAGAAGTATATTAAGAGATAATGCTTTTTCTTGTCTGAAATTTTTATCCTAACTTAACCTGTACTAGCTCATCCGTGCAGGCATAAGGTATATAAAACTAGCAAGGTAAGGCAAGGTACTGGGTTCCTAATTTCTTACCTGAGGCTTTTAAGTACTGTCTGTTTAATGACTATTTGTCATTAAATTAAAAGACTGCTTGAATGTGTAGTCTGCATCTGTGCCTAAGGTGGAATGATGTGTGTCATATTCTTATCAGTGTTTTGTCCAGCCTAGCTTCTGTACTGTTAGAAGGCAAGGATTGTAGCTAGGTAGGGTACACTTACAGCCCTGATGAGAGTGACTGTGGATGCTCCTGGAGGTGGAAGAAACAATGAAAGCCCTGTACACTGGTTTTATCCACCTTCTCAAACTTATTGTGCTTGCCTGTGCTAACAGGGATTATGGACTCAAACACGAAACTAAAAGAATCTCAGCTCATAATCCTTATTGCTTTGCCCATTTATGCAAAGACAGATCAAAACAAAGTTGCTAATATTCAGATTTCTTCTGAGTCCTATGCCACTGGAAAAAAATTACCTGAGACTAAAACAGTGACTAATCCAACCTAGGTGGTTAACAAGTAATGACTTAGCACTTGTCTGACTGGGAAATAGCTATAAACTTCTCTATAAGTATTTCTCCATATGAATGGAATTTTGTAAAATTGACAAAGATGTCCAAAGAGGATTTTTTGTTTATATTTCTGTTGAAATGAAAGAAACCAAGAAGATTTTTTTATATAAAAGAGATAAAGATGTTAAATACAGACATCTATTGACAGAAGATGTACCATTCCTGTGTTTCTGCCAAGGGAATGTCATTGCCACTGGTCAGGCTGTGAAATAGAGGGCAAAACTACCAAAGCCTCTGACAAAACTTTCAGGTGACTCCCTTCCTTTTTAAACACCTAGATGAAATAGTGTGGAAGTGTTCAATATCCAGCAACATGAAAGCATTTCTGCAATGACTGCTACTGCCTAAGCACTTCCAAAAATGTATTCATAAATTTAGCATTCATGGAAAGGAGAAAAAACTAAATTTTAGCTTTGAAAAGACAGAAAATGCACAAATGAGCTCTGACTGCTGATGAGATCACATCAATCACAAGAAATACACAGATATTTCTGAGAAATAACATTATAAATGTAAGGAAAGTATAGCAGTAATTCTCATGGAGTCAGCAGAAGGTGAATATTGAAAACACAACCTGGAATCCTGGATGCCTTCTCTTGTGGCTGAAGTAGCTTCAGCTGAGGGTAGCAAATACATGACAGAAACAAACCTCCATCATTAATTTCCAGTCCCAATTACGTTAATCTATATGAGTAATTATGATTTAATAAACCTGAATCATAATTAATTAGATTTGAATTGTGTTAATATACCTTTTCCAATCTGAAGGAGTCTTTATGAATTTTCTGTGTTGAGCAGTATGGATAGGTATGGATAGAATGATCATTAGGTCATTAGAAATTGAATCTCAGCTTATATATAACAGACACATTCAGATTGTCCTTGTAATTATGTACAAACTAGGACATAGGATTCAGAAAAAAATGACCGGTCCAATCAAAACTAAAGTTTGTTATTCTTTAAAATGGTGTACAGACACTGTCTTGGAATAATAATATTCCTTGACAGAAGAAATCAGTCATGACATCATTTCATCTATCAGGAGAAAAAAAAAAATCAGTTTTCAATAATCTTAGTCTCACAAAAATGTTCTCGAATCAATGTCAGCCCCAGTTTGAGCTGACATGTCCTCTCCCATTCAAACACTTCCATCATCTCTCAGTGCTGTTGTAAACCATGAAATACAATATACCGAAAAAATAGATGCCTACAGAACAAGACAGGTACAACTGCCAACTGTGATGCTGGTTCATATCATATATCTATCATCCTTGAGAAAGAAAATTAACTATTCTTGGCTCAGCTTCACTAGCTGTATTCTTGGGAGGGGAAAAGCAAGGCTTAGTTTGTAAGGTTTTGTTTTTTGGGTTTTTTTTAAGAAGCTGCACAGAAGCTGTCTAACCCACAATTGATGGTAACCCTCCATCAGCTGGAGCTATAATTTGCCCAAGTAATGAAACAGCAAAATAATACAGCAAAGTTGCTGGAAACCCTCCATTAAGGTCCTGATATACAAGAAATTATTATTTAACTAGCTCTCACAGAATTGGGACCTAAAATAATTCACCTGAAGAAATTATCAAAGTGTGGAATTTGTGTCAAAAACAGGGCTAGTGTCTAAGAGTCCTGGGAGATTTAAAGTTTGTGCAAAGCTGTCAGTAAGAAGGCATTGAGGAAATAAGGAAAAATAACCAAAAAAAAAAAAGAAAAAACCCCAAACAAACACCATGTAAATCTTCAGATTTCAAGTCAGGGTAAGTCTGCAGCCTTTTACTCAATGATCTGATTAGAAGTTTTCTTAAAATTTTGAAGGAACATTCTCTTCTGTCTCTATTGTAAACACACCACTTTAAAAACAAGTTGGTATTTCAGGAAGGTGAAATAGGACATGTAAATTAAACTACTGTTAGACTTTGTCCCTGGTTTGGGGTTTTGCTTAGCATATCTGTAAAATGGGTGGCCTAAAAGTGGAGCACACCATTCTGAGGAACAGCAGCTCTGTGTTGACATTTTATGGAGAAGGCAGGTGAAAAACATCAATTGACAGGTTCAAAGTATGGGCTGTCAATGTATTTTCCAGTCAATTTTGAAGGAATTTCTGTCTAAAAGTTAGGATCTATCACATAAAAGTCAGCAAATTTTATGATTCTAATCTTGTGAAAGTCTGAGTCAACTAACAACACCTACAAGTGGCTGGGGTAAGCAGGCGCTCTAAACAGATGTTCTCAGAAGAATGCTCATAAAATAGGTGCCATATGGGCTTTGATTCTGGACACTCCTGAATGCTGAGGAAGAGTAGATTGTAGTTTTATAACACACCCATAGTAAAAAAACCACTGCACAGCTGCACTGCTCCGGAAAGCCAGAAAACATATTATTGATAATTAATTGCAAATCTGCTTCTGTTTTGAGGAGGTGATGGAATGCAGAAACCTCATTAGCTTCCTGCCTGCGCAGCCATCAAGGAAAGCAGAGCTCCCTGTGTCACTTCTGTCCCACCTACTGACAGGAGGTGATATATGTGAAATAGTTCTCAAAATTATGGATTCAAAGGACAGGTTTGAACAAGACCAAGCAGTGAATCCGTAAAGGAAACAGGATCCTCTCTTGGCCTAGCCTGTGTGATATGAGCGACATTCCCTGTTAAATACCTGAAAAATCTAAATCCAGTTTTGTGAAGTTTGTCTTGTAGTTTTGTCTGTGACCTTCCTACTTCTTAGGGCCAGACAGCAGAAGCAACTTATACTTTTTCCCCTCCCTTTTTTGTTAGGAGGCTGCAAATACTTTACCAAGAAAAGTCAAAGATATTTTAGCATTTTACTTGAAAAAATTTGTAAAGTTCTAGAAACTACTTTTATTGCTGCCCTTATTACGTAAAGGCATGTGATTTGAATATTATCTGAGAGTGACCAGGAGACTAAGGCACATCCTTGTAGATTGCTTCAGCACTTACATTTTCATGCTTTTTGTCTTACTGGTTTGACACAGGTATATCAGGGGCTAATTTCCAGTAACAGCCTCTAAATATTGTAAACCAGGGCATCTGCTCGGTAACTTAGGCAAACATTGTCAGAAAAATTGACCCTAAATATTCCAGGAGCACTTACAATTCTCTACCTAGTTTATCAAGAAGTACAAAGGAGGAAGAAAATAAATTAAAATTAAAAATGCAGGTCTGTTTGTTTTTTTATAATTTTTATTTTCTTGCTATTTGATGGTACATTATATGTATTTCTCAGTATAGAGGGTGATGCTCAATGAGCACCTTTGTGAAGAGGCCAAGTTCTCTCTTAAGAAGCTGCAAACAATTTTGAATAGGGCATTGCAATGGAATGGTCTTCATGTATGCAAACTGCCCTTTTTGCTCTTTCTCTGATCACTTGGAGAACCAGAAGTTTTCATACACCATGGACTTATGACCTCATATTGATTTTCTTGCTGCTTTTCAGATCTTTTTTTTGTGTGTTTTTCTTTTTCCTATGAACACTTCCTTGTATTTCTACGTCATTCCCTATAATAGCAGTTTTTCTCAAAGCATTCAAAAAACTAATGATTGTGCAATTCTCTTCTCATTTTCCCCCTGCTTTTAATCAGCAAATTCATGCTGTATGAAACTACAATAAATTATATATATTTATACAAATATGCCTGTGTAAAAAATATTTACAGACCTCAGTATTGACACAAGATGAAGAATACTTTAAAATCATGCTGTAAAGTAATTTATATTTGCACAGTGTATTAGTCCTACATGGGTTGTGCTTGCAAAAACAAGAAGGTACAGTGTGTGTTTAAATTCTGATTTTCTAAAAGCAAAGCAACTCAAATAGTCAAAGAAGTTTTAAAATAACAATCACATCCAACTCTGAGGCCCCCAGCATAAGAAAGAGGTGGAGCTACTGTACTGAGTACAGAGGAGGGCCATGACGATGATCAGAGGGCTGGGACACCTCTCCTATGAAGACGAACAGAGAGAGCTGGGGCTGTTCAGCCTGGAGGAGAGAAGGTGCCAGGGAGAACTTATGGAAGTCTTCCAGTACTCAAAAGGGTTTTACAAGAAAGCTGGAGAGGGACTGTTTACAAGGGCATGTAGTTATAGGTTACAGCTATCGCTTTGTGTCCTTCAAACTGAACTGGCTTGAAACTGAAAGACAGCAGGTGTGGATTAGATATTAAAAATTCTTTTCTGTGAGGGTGGTGAGGCACTGTAACAGGTTTCCCAGAGAAGCTGTGGATGCCCCATCCCTGAGAGTGTACAAGGCCAGGGTGGATGGGGCTCTGAGCAACTCATTCCAGTGCAAGATATCCGTGCCACAGCAGAGGACTAGGTGATTTTTAAAGTCCTTTACAACTCAAGTCATGCTATGATTCTATGATTCTGTGATTCTATGACTCTATGATTCTATGATTCCATGATTCCATGAAATGTGGTCTTGGAAACAGTTATAGACATTCTTAGCTCTGCATATAGGTTGAGTTTAATATTGTCATTGGCTCGACAGCCTTATTCAGAAGAAGCTGAAGAGTATGATACTTCTGTAGCATCCACTCTACTTTCCTAAGAAAACATTCTGGGAATCATTCTGGGATGCTCCAAAATACAGGGCAACTTCTGCACTTTACGGCAGCCTCAGCAGTCTTTGTTTCTACTCTTAGCTGGGGCCCTGAGAGCATCAAGAGGCTCTGCAGTGTCTCTGCCCTTCCTGGAGCTCTGGCTGTGGGTGCTCAAACCAGCTCTGAGATGATGTGGCCAGGCTGTGTGAGCAAGAGCAGTGGGAAGCTGTAGTCCCTCCACTTGGGAGTCCTGCTGGAGTGGGACCCTGTGCCTTCAGCTGAACTGAGGATAAAGCAAGGATTGTGCCTGGCCATGGACCTTGCTGATGCCTAATTTCTTGGCTTGGCCTTGGAGGTCCCTCACCACACTGCAGCAGCTGAGCAGGAGCAGGGCTGTGCAGGGCCAGCTCTCCAGGGGCGGGCAGACCCACCGAGCACTCCCAGCATTTGGCGCCTCAGGTACTTATGATGGTACCACCTCTTTTGTTCAGTTAAAAGCAAATATATTTACAAGATCTTTACCCCCTGGAATATATCTCTTCTATTTTAAAATACAGTAAATAAACACATCTTTGATACGAGATTGTGGAAATCAATCTTATAAGCTGAAGCAATTTTCCCATTAAAACAGGAGAATGAAAATCAGCGACATGTATACTCCTCAAGGACAACATATAATTATATTACATACTAAAGAGGACACTCAATGCTACTGCATGATAGATGGCAAAGCTGAATGAGCTCATATTAACTCTTATCTCTTAAGCAAATTAAGTGCAACGATTGGCAAAGTCCATTGTGTTGCTGGAAAAGACAGCAGATGAAATTATCTTGGATTTGTAAATTAAACAGCACAAATTTTCAAAACAATAGCTCAGTGTTATGGTAACTGAAAGGATGTATTTGCTTAGCAGTTATGACTTAACCAAACAGTGAACAGTAGGTTCATTATTAAATGCACATATACAGTAAGCTGACAAACAGAAAATGGCCGGGGAACAGAAATTGTAAGGACTGTGCTCCATTTAGTCAGAGTCTCACGATTTAAATGTTAGATAAGAACCTGCCACACCTATCGGGCATTAGGCTTGTGGCTTCACAGGCAGTACCAGGTAGGCACAGGAGGAAGAATTCAGTCCATAAGGTAGGCATAGGAGGAAGAATTCAGTTCACAAATCATTTGGAGTCCAGCTTTTCCAACAGCAGTCCTGAGCCATATTTAGATATTGCAGAGTATATAGTATGAGCTGCTGTTTACTCAGTTACTGAATTTAATTGGGATCAATGGTCTAAGAATTGCCTTCTTCTGAATATATTTTTATAGAGAAAATAAGAACATTCATGTTCAGATCACCCAAATGTAGAGAGATAAAAAAAGAGAATGATGCTTGTCTCACTAGACTCAACTGAAAATTCACTTTTGCATATTTTACTTATTTGAATAGTTGGTAAGTACAATGGTGCTTCAGAGGTATTCAAAGATATGCACTGACTTAAAAGCTCTGCTCTGACAACATATGTTTTCATTAAGATATATTTAATGAACTTTTCACTATATTTCACTGTTCAAACTGCTTGATCAAATACTTTACTGCATACAATTTCTGTCAGCTGTTTACAAAATAAGACCCTAACCTCCTGAGAAAATATTGCAGAATGTGAATCCTACTGTTAGTTGGTGTGATAACATTTTCTTTCACAGGTTTTGTAAATTAATACAGAAATCAGATAATAAAGAGATGCAGGCAGAGGCTTAAAACAAGCCCTTCAGCTATTTGGATGATGGCTGTTGCAGAACTGATAGAGGGTAGAAGAGAGCAGTTGTTGAAAGTGTGCTTTGTTCTTTCCAAGGCTACTTGTTTTTATTATAGGATTCTTTTTTTTTTTTTTTTTTTTTTTTTCANTTTGTCAAAAAGATGCAGCTTTAATATTTTTCATGAAATATCTATGGATTTTTTTTGCCACTCCCTGCAAGAAGGAGCATCTTTCCCTTTTGCTAATGAGAAGACATTAGATTCTGCATAATTTGATTCATGTCAGAATCTCTGTGAGGTTGTAGCATTTTAGGGGGCTATGACAGAGACGCAAAGACCTATTCATTGTATGTCACATGTAAAAAAGTGATTGCATACATATTCATTGTTTTGTTTTTTTTACATAAGAGGAAAAATTCCATCTGTCCCCCTTGCTGCAGTTTACTTTCCCTGTTTTACATTCTCTATTTTAAGTGAATAGTGAAAGCAACATGCCAACAGTATAACACTGCATAGATTGAAATGAAACTATGCTGCATAAACTAAACAAATGTAAAAGAGAGTGTTTAGAAATAGAAAAGCATTGCTGTTCTCTCCTCCCTCAACAACTCATGCTGGCATGATAACATCAGCTGAATCCAAGTGCAGGATTTTATGCGGGCTCCTCAGAGCACACTGTTTTTTAATTTTTGAAATGTTCAAAGGTCTGACATGGTTCTCCCCCGAGTTTCCTGGTAGCTATGTTCCTACAGAGACAATGAGGATTTTACACAAAGTTTAATACAGAGTTCAGAGAATTGCTGTGTTGCTGTGCTATAATTAGAGGAAGGGTTCACTTAAAATTAATACATGCAACAGAAGCCCTGAAGCACTGGACAGTTTGAAGGCCTCCTAAGAATGAACTTTCCCTCAGCATAAAGGTAGCACTGGTAATCCCCACAGCGTCAAAACAATCACAGACAAAATGCACTTTATGTTATTGAAAAAGTACTAAAAAAATGCAGTTGTTCCATATATCTTCTTTGGCTACCTCAGGACAAAACCCAGAGTCAAAAAAAAGCCAAAAATAACAAACCACACATCAGTCCATTTAGTTGTATTTGGGTGAAGATTGGTACCAAAGACCAAAATTACTTTTGTTACAACTCTGCTTTGCACTCGGAATAATTTAATAGGCCACTGACTTTTATTAATTTAACTTTAAAATTCAATTCCCTGATCAAAGGCATCACCCACTTCCTTTGCTTGATCAGATCATCTGTAACAATTACCCTCCACGCTGTGTTTGACAAAATAACTAGTTATAGAAGCAAGGACCTGTAAATGGTACGGCTAAGATGCTCCCCTGTTCTTCCTCTCCCCCTCTTAGCCAATGAATCTTGATGCCTTCCTTTCACCATGATATAGCATTAAGAGGGAAGGTGGAAAGAGTCCTTCCTTAATTTAAATAACTTGTAGCACAATACTAAGAAAGTCTTTCTAGAAAGATGTAGGTTACAAGAGGGCAGATCTGATTCTCCCACTTCCATGGCAAATGTTCGGTAGGCTCTTTTCTGAAAGGGAGAGCAATTTTCACTCTAGCCTTGCCTTCAAAAGCAAGCAGTTGCCATAACCATGTTTTTGAAGTAGGACAATCCCTTTGCTGTGTCTTAGAAATGCTCTGAGGAGAACGACCTCTCCTTCTGATAGGTCCTTGTTGGATACCAAGTCACTGAAGATACCACAAGATACCTAGGCACTGAACTACTTAGCTATGCTAAGGTTGTGTTAACCTGGTCACACAAAAAAGGGAGAGCTCTATTAACCTGAGAGACGTGGAGTTAAAAAATGAAACAAAATGTGTTTATTGATTGAAGACTAAGCAGCTACCCTTTGAGTGGAGGAAGAAGAAAGGAATTCAAAATGCAGCTTTGAATCTGGTGCTCACCTTTGACGTAAAAGCATGTGTCCTGTTTCTGGATTTTATTCAAAACCTCTGTCCACATGACACAATTTCAGGGGTGAACCACAGTTACATATGTAATTGTACCTGCAACCACAATTACATATGAAGAAAACAGGCTGAATTCCCAGCACGGATCCAAATCCAGCAAAGGCTCTTCTGCCTTTTTATGCCTCTGACATAAACTGAGAAAACAAACAATCAGAAGTTCACAGGAGCTGTGGGAACAGCATGATGTCAGTTTGGTGGGATGAGCTTTTCACACCCTCAATCAATACAGCTGTCTGGGCTGGCAGCAGCTCTGTGGCATGGCCGCACTTTCTGCTCCTGATAGGCAAGATGATCTGAGCAGTGGCTCAGGACACAAAGCAGCGAGAACTAACGGGCACAAGAAACAGCAGTGAAGTTTTTATAAAAACAAGAAAGGAAAATAAGGTGAAGGGAAGAACCGGCCATAGTGGGGAGTACTTCTGGTCATGCTTTAGTGCCAACATATAACGCTGTCCTGCGCACTACCTCTAAGAGCCAAATGGAAAAGGAGGAAATCACACTGTCATTCTGCCTCCAGGCAAACAGGATTTAGGAAATCAGTGAAATTCAAATGCAAGAAAAATCCACTTCATGGTGTCCGCTACATGCATCAGAGATTAGGAAGGGCAGAGAGAAAGACAGAAATCAAGACTGACACTTTGAAAATGTATTCGGGCTATGCAGGCAGTGTGAGGAGAGCTAAATCTTATCCTGAGCTAGAATGGCTGTGCAAGCGTAGCCTGAGCAGTAATTTCCAAACAGTGATCCACTGGCTGTCTCACCATCACAGACAGACAGACAATTGCAAACACACACACACTTGACAGTGAACATGAAAATAATTCATAACAGGGAGATCAAAACTGCCAGGTCATCCTAAATTTTACAGCTGTTCAAGAAGAGGTGCAAACTGTAAATTTCTATGATTGGAACAATGATCATGGCCAGCAGTCCTGACATCTAAATTCTCTCATGCTACAGTGGGAAAAGGAGATACTGCATTTGAGCAGTGTGACTTGGATAAATGAGGAGTGACACGCTCTAGAGAATGTATGCATGTATAGACAGGGTCATCAGAGCACTCCTGCTTATCCTTCCTCAGCACCTTGCCCCCAACAAAATTGGCTGACCCCATATTCAAAAATGGTGAAAGGAATGTGCTTATATACAGCAGCACTAACTTGACTTTGAAGCAGAGTACAATGGTATTTCAAATGCTATTGTAAGACTGGAAAAAGCATAAAATAACTCAGGACCCAGCTTAAAATGTCTGGCAAATTCAAACCTTTATGTTCCTTTATGCTCTATATATCAGTAATTCCTGGGTTTAAAAATGTGCTCCCCTACATATATGTTGTACTATTGTCATATTAGATTATTATAATCCTACAATTATACATTATATTGAAATTATAAATTATTATATTACGAGGAAGCTATACATGAACCCTTAGCATCTAGGACAGGCTGGATATGCTACTCACATGGATTCATTTGCCTTTCCCTGAATTTGTTCTGCATTTGACTATACACAAGGCAAGATTTTTTACAAAGTAAAACCAGTGGAAAAGTGGACAATGAGTAAACAAACAAAACAACTAGGTTTTATACTTTAGGTGCAAAAGTAAGACCATTTTCATTAATTCCTGCATACTAAAATTTTCTTTTTCTTTTCTCTTCCATTTCCACCTCGCCTTGCCTCCCACATTTGGCAGATATTGGTAAACTCCAAGGAAAAGCTCAAGTGTCATACTATTATATTTTAATATATTCACCCTCTATAACACACAAATACTACTTTCATACCATGATATTTGCATTTGCAATACCCTTAAATGCCAAAGCTTCATTAAACATGATTCTGCAAATGTTGCTCAGCTTTTCCCAAAGCCAAGAACAAGTCTAGGCATATACTTAACACTAACAAAACTAATAAGGTTATACATAGAAGAGTTAACCTTCACTGATGTAAAAGAGCATAGAAGGATTCAAAATGCTATCCGAATATTAACAAATTTGTTAGTAGTCTCTGGAGATAACTCAGATTTCTTGCAAAGATAAGGGTCGCTCTCAGAAACAAAGGTTTAAGTGAAAAAATTCTCCAGTATTGCAGATAAGCTTGGGAAATGCTGAACCTGGGGTGTCTGACTCAGCCATGCCATTTGCTGTCTCCATCTAATCACATTTCAGAAGGTCAAGGTCCCTTGTACAGCACCTGAAACTGAAAGTATTTGTGGCCACACCTGACCATGAAATTCAGTGGTCAACACACTTTCAAAGGGATTGTGGGTCTCCTTAGTTTGAGTTCAACCTCTTACCTCTCAGTGAAAAGTGATTCTCTGGTTTGAGAAATGAAGACTTCCTTGGTTAAAGAAGTTGTCTAGACCATCCAAATGTAACCTCTACAGTCAGGATCTGAACACAGAGCACCACTAACCACTATCCTCACTGCTTGAATTCACAAGACTCACTTTTAAGTTAAGTGACAAATAGCTTTGCTCTCAATCCAATCCACGTCAATAGCTTGACAATTAGAAGAGCCTCCAAGGAAACACAATAATGTATTTGGAAACCGAATGCTTAGAAGACACTAGAGGCTAGGGATCTTTCTTCATATATGACTGCTGAAATTACAACACACTTAAGTAACAGCTGGTATCACTTTTTACACCTGTGCTTTGTATTAGAATGGAAAGCTCTCTCCACCAACAAATAAAATATACTCTCAACCTCCATCTGCTGTTGCTGCTGGCTGACAGAGAACATCCTGCAGCCATACTGCTGAATACTCTCACCATAAACAACAGGGGCACATCCAAACTTCCATTTGGAAATTATCTGTTGATGGTGTTGGTGCTCAAACTATATGCAGAAGTGATGTAATGACTAAGGCGTGGACTCAGACTGGCAGGGAATCTGAGAGGTTTATTCAAAGAAATGAGCTGGTTTTATACACTTCTTCAAGGCCCACTATTTCCTCATGCAGTATTTTTCGCCAAGTGACCCATCACCCACTGCCATGTCAGTAACACACTTTCTCAATGTCCCTGTATGGGGCTGATCACGCGCTGCCCACCCAACTGGCAGCTTCCAGCAGGCTCCTCTCCAGGGCTGCTCTGCCCTGTGGCATCTCCTCCTGCCAAGGTCAGGCAGAGACAAGCTTTCCTGTGCTGCCATGGCATTCTGCAGGTATGTCTCACAGCCAGCAGCTCAATTCCATCCTATCTCTCCCCACACAGAAGCTGTTGAAGACATGAAAGGGGCATTAGCATTGGATAAAACTGTGCCAGGTCCATCCTATGACATCAACAGCATAGGCTAGCAGCAGAAGCACCTAGAAATATTCCCTAATATAATTTATTTTACTTACACAGCAAAGCCTTCAAGGGCAATTTTGAAATGAGAGATTTCAGTATTTCTCCATTGTCTGTAGAGAGGGTGCAGGAAAACAAGGCTTAGTGAGGTGCCTATTATAAAGAGTTATGGATCCAGGCTTGGTTGACTACTTTGGGACAAGAGGCAGCAGATCAGGACATTACAGTGCATGCAAGGCTTCTTGAGATGAAATACCAAAGACAATCTTCTGGTCCAGACTGAAGATTTTTTACTTCTGCTTATACTTAGAGTGGCCCAAGTCACAACAGACCCAACCACACCACACACTTGGATGCAGTTCATGACTGTGCTTTGTCAGATTCAGAAACTACCTTCTACCAGTGATTGGATGCGGCAGATGTTTTCTGAAACTCTGTCGCATGCCCAACATGTCAACCCTGCTGGCAGGTGCTGTTTTCCCTCCAGGACAGGTTTTGCAGCCTATGCAGAGCTTTGTGCCAAAGCAGCCAGCCTGCAGCCCTGTACTGCAGCAGAGATGCACCTCAGGGGAGCCACAGGTAAGACGTTTTCTTCCCCAGTCTTATCCATTTATTTTACTAGACAAATGGATTAACTAACTCTGAAGTACTAAAGGTCTCCTTGGGTAGCAGATTGCCCTTCACTTCACTGGTTTCTATGAGAACTGACTTTGCTCAGTGACTCCCCAGTTTTGCTCAGCACCTTGCAGTGCTGTGCCCTAAAGGATTATTATGGGTGTGAATTGAATACAAACAAAGCAAGACCCATGACATTATGAAAATTCTATCACAGATATGCCTTTTAAAGGTGTGACAGAAGCAAATGCAATTCATTACTAAATATGAGAGAAAATTAGACACCTTGTCTTGACCTTCACTTCTGTCAGAAAGATCACACATGGGAAGAATAACTCTGTGGCTCATATTAACTAAGTTATGAGCATTTTGTTAATTATGACCTTAAAGAAATGACCTTCCTCAGAGCCACATCATCTGGTCTTGAACACCTCCAGGGATGGGGCATCCACAAACTCTTTGGGCAAATTATTCCAGTGCCTCACCACCCTTATATTACAGATTTTCTTCCTAAGATTTAATCAAAATCTATCCCCTTTCAGCTTAGGGCCATTCCCCCTTGTCCTATCACTACAAGCCCTTTAAAAAGTCCCTCTGCAGCCTTCTTGCAAGCTCGATTTAGGTACCACAAGGCTGCATCATAAGATTCTTCCAGAAATTTCACTCCGCCTCTGACTGGCAGAGATTGATCTACCTAGCAAGAGCTCATATAACTACATTTCTATTCCTTTCACAAGGTAAAACAGGACAGTTACTAGCGTAGTCTGAAGATTTATGAATAATATAATGATATCTTGAGGAAGTTCCCTACTTATTAGACAATAATAATAATTTTCAGGCTAATTGCTGAGGACAAAAGCCTCAAAGTTTATTAGAGAAGGATAGGATTAGTACTGGTAAATTATCAAGAAGCAACCTTAAGCTATTACTAGGATGAAATTTTAATTAAATAATCAATTTCAAAGACATTAAAGAGACTTGCAAAAACAAGCCGTCAGATGAGAAGGGAAAAGTTTAACACTTATTTTAAAATCTAAGCCTATTTTTTGCCTTATTTTCTGTTGTTCTTGCTCTACTTTCTTCACATTTTCTGTGTGTATTTTCCTTTGCTTTCGTTCTCTTTATTCCATTCTCATTTCTCCACTCCTCAACTTCAGCCAAGCCCTTGCTGGCCCAGAAAAATGCAATATATTTGGAATGGGTTATTCCCGGAATGTACTATGTTCTAAACCTTCTCCTAAAGCTGTCTGCTTTCACCAGTAATCATGCAAAGCATCAGGGCAACAAGGTTTTCTAGTTCCTTTGTAACACCATCTTTGGATACGTAAAATGAAAATTATATGAATATTCCTTCATTATTTATCAGCTGAGCTGGGATATAAAGGTTAGAAGATTTCCACATACGACAAAATACTGCCAACAAAGGAACACATTTGCAAAGCACTGGTCACCTGTAGATCTTACAGTGCTGTGAAAAGAAGAATCAATGTTATTGGTCTCAAACACCAGGCCAAAGCTGGAAGAACAAAATGGGAACACGGCTTTTCAAAAGCCATGCTGAAGACTGGTGACAGGGTCAGGAATAGGGTACTTGACTAAATCATCAGGTTAATTCCTCATGCCCTATACCAAATAGCCTCTCCTGGCAAAAGTGCTACTTGATTGGTAGAAAGGCTTAATAAAGGCCAATATGAGTTTTGTCTTCTCAAAAGCATGTAAAAAATAGAAGAATGTGGCACCAAACATATATACATACATGTATGTGTTGTGTGTTATTTATTATTACGTATTTCTCTCTGTCACAAATATTTTGAGTATTCTAGATGAAAGGAGATGAAAGATCAGGGAATACCTTAACATTGGGAACATAGGTTACAGCCAAGTAATGAGAAATTTCAGTATCTCATAGGTATGAGATACTATGTACTGAGTACATGCACTACACAAAGGTGGCATTACAGTGAAACATCACCCTTTCTCTAATCCTCTCTCACTCAGCTCTCCCTCCAAATCCAAACATTGCTTCAGGAAAAGCTGGTATTGGTGTGCAACAGTATCTGTACAACCTTCCTGTTTTGACTGTCCTGGAAAATTCAATTAAATATTACTGATGATGCACTTAAACAGAAATAAATACAATTTATTTCTGGAATAGGTTATACTTGTGTTTTGAATGTTTATTTGCCTTTTGCCGATTTTCAATTTTTAATCATGTGCAATGACACACTATTTTGAAAGGTTCTGCTAAGCTATATTTATTCCCTTCTTCGCATTCTATTAAATGAAAAATACTAAGAGATCTCTTGAAACATTTTTTTAGAAAAAATCAGTATGTTTTGCCTGCGAAATTGTATTAACTAAGATTAAATTGTAACTAAGATAAATTGTATTAACAAAGATTTTTAATGGTCCAAGTGTTGTCTGAACTCCTAAATAGCTCATGTAATTTATATCATGGCTACTTTTGGTTATTTGGATAAAAAGTTATAAACTAGTTATGCTTTTTAAGATTATTATTATATAAATTAATAGGAAATAGATAATTTAAATCATTTAGCCAAAATGTTCTAAATTATGAGGCAAAAAAATAACAAGTTACTGGAATATTAGCAAAACATTACATAAAATTCTCTAGGTATGGCATAATTTTGTAATTAATACTGCTGGCATTCCACTTAACCAGGGCAATGTAATGCAATATATCCATGTTAAGTGGCTGAGATTTGTACAGACTATAGTTTGAGACATTAACTGATTGCCAGAAGAAATGAATTAACAAATGAAAATGTTACTGCAATCACCCTAGGAATGGTGTTGGAGCATTTGTTCTCAATCACAGCTGCCTTTCAGTTTGCACTGGTTTCCAGTCCTGTTCTGTACCTTCCTGGCCAAAGTCAGTTATGCAGCCATTGGTGGTGCTGGCCCCATTTTGCCTGAAGGCGCCTGCAGGAACTGTTCTGGAGGTGGATATAAGAGCACCTAGCTCCTAGCTGCCTTTTTGGAATGGTCTCAGGCCTTCCTCCTCTTGCACCCTTGGACCAGCCAAGAACTGGCTGGTCCTGGGAGCTCTGGAGTTGGTGAATTTGAGTGGGTTGCTTGGTGCTGCTGAAGTCTGGCTGCTCCCCTGCACAACACTCACCCGGGGCCTGTGCAAGAGCTCAGCCCTGCACACATGCTTTGCATTTGCTGCTTCCAGGGTACACAACTGTTTTCTTGCTCCTCTGCTGAACAGCAATTAGTCCGATGCTTCCAACAGGTAACCAAGTTATTGCTTGTATAAAAGTCCATTGCCTCGTGAGTGTGCCATTTACACTGGTATTTATTGTTACAAAGCCACAGCTGCTCTGCGCACGTGCAGTGGACGTATCATATGGGACAAGATAACCTGCAGTATGCAGTTCTCTCCTCTGTGAGCCTGGGAGGTTACAAAATGAACTACAGCTCCAGACTAAGCTTCATCTGGACTCTGTAACAAAACCTGCAGAGCTTGTAAACCCATCAAAATTATTTAAACACATTTAAAACAAAAGAAAGTAAATTGAAGCACTTGGCTATCATTAAGAGTTTAATAAAGGGCTGAAAGGGATGCAAAGAATTACATGCGTGTTGGCATCTACATAAAAAGTCTATGGGAATAAGTATGTACGTGTGCATAAAGCTACTCTACAGTTACATCTTAAAAACTCATTTATTTAAGAGCTCTGTGAGGAAATCAACTCTGGTTACCCCCCAACAAACACTGAATATCTGCTTACAGTGTGGAAAAGAGAGCAACGTGCTAAGGATGTCTGAAAACACAGTACCCAACAACCAAGCCATTCATAACCTATGCTGGGAAAGAAGAAACACACTTGAAACTGCAATAAAGCCTCCTCATTTCATACAAACTGCTTGTGTTCTTGTGCAATAGTTCTGACAGTAACAAGCAATCCACAGTGACTCATCCATTTAGCAATTTGAGCAAAGAAGGCATAAAAGCAAATGGAAGTAGTCACATAAAACCATGTTCTTTCCAACGTCTGTCAACTGCAAACTTCTAAGGAGGTTTTCCCAGTTTTTATCATGCTTTTTCTTTACTCTCCATGGCACAAGCCTTGGCTGAACCCAGCTAACTCTGGATTCCTGAGTGTGTGCACTCAATACCTTGCCCAACCACTCTTATTTTCACGAAGGGAACACCAGCTAGATAGCAGCAGTACTTCTTGCTATGTTTGCTGTTCTTTCACTTTTCTGACAGTTCACGTGTCAACCTTATTCTACTCCCTTTAATGTGCTTCCTTAGATCCCCACCACCCATACTCTGACAGACTTTCTGAATGTCACTGTGCAATTTATTGTCCAGAATGTATTTATCTGATTTCCTATCTTGTGAGCAAGTCTTGCTCACATATTAAATGCCATCTGAGGATGCGGGAAAGACTCAGGCTCAGAACTTTGCTCTTACTGGCAGGTTAATACCCATTCAGAAATTTAAAAACATCAAACAATACTTTGGTTATAAGATACTTGCAGTTCAGTGTCATTTTTCTTCCTGCACCTGAAACTGGATTTATAAGTCAGCACCTTACATATTGGACCCACAGGATTTAGTTTTGTGGCTAAACATCTGGATGCAATGTTGCAGCCCAGTGCTGAGGTTACCCTCCATGCCTGTACAACACTCTCAGTTTACATTGCTGAATGCTCCTTTTCCACCAAAGAAAATTAAAGCTATTGAGTTTTTCTCAAAAATCTGCTCTTTCACTCCACCAGTCCCTCCGTTTTGCTTCTCACTGAATCAATCTTAGCCTATTAGACAACTTAGAAAATGTTAAGTGAGGGGTAACTGCAGTAAGCAGGAGGCAGTAGGCGTGGGAGTTGGCATAGGGCAGGGAATTAGGAATGCCAACTGCAGGAAGAATAGATGTCATAAACCCGGTGAATTATAGGAGAAGGGCATGAACCAGAAAAGGCAAGTTCTTCAGTCACCTCAAATAGTTGCTGCAGTTCTAGAGGAAGTGATTCTGGGACAACCCTTTTGTCACAGGATCAGCACATGCAATTTGCAGCATTCCCTGAGGACCTCAGGGCCCCTCATTTCTTTCTCATCTAAGGGATGAGACATCTATTTACATGTCATCCTCTCAGCAGCCCAGATGGTATAATTATAGTATCTGATGATAAAATAATTCTTCTGATAATATCTTTTTTCTCCCACTTTAGGGAAAAAAAGGTATTCGTTAGATTACCATAATTCTTGTGCAGCTGCATCTAAAGCTAAGCTTTAACTGCTCTACATAGAAAACAGAAACATCAGGCACCTCCAGAAGAAAGCTCTGAGATTTTAGCTTATGAAGGCAGCTTGTTTTAGCAGCATCTAGATAAGCATGTGACAGTGACAGGGTACCCTCTGTGCTCTGCAAACAAATTGTTGTAAGCAACTGTCTTTGCCTGAAAAAAAATACATTTGACAACTGAATAAATCAAGACAGCCAGATCAAACATAGATATGGAATATTACTTCTGTTTTACACATGGGGGACTATGGCAATTGCCTGAGCCCAGCAAGTTACTGTAACACAGTATCTTGAATCTCCTGCAAATAAAAAAAAAAATATTACCCTTCCTCTAAGAATCTCACCAAAAGATATTATGTAGCTATTTTTCTGCATCTGAGGTACAATAAAATATGTGTCTGTAAAGATGAGAGAGAGGGAGAAGGGCTTATGGGAAACACTTATGAATAGCATAACATCTCTATAATGTCATGATTTGGGGTTAATAAAAAAACCTCCCCCAACATTTCAGTACTAGACTCAAACTTTTCCACATATATTACACTAATATCTGATATCTAGTCTCTGGTAGCATTAGATTCACATTACATACTGAGATTATTGACACTGTATGTTCAATTTATGTTTTTTCTCATTTAAAATGCTTTTCAGCTGTTGCTGTCATGCTTGTATTTACACAGCATGTTATGTATTCTTATCATCCATATGCTGGCTTCTCTATTATTTTAATAGATTTTGGAAAATCTGTTTAGGGCCTAAAGAAAGCTCAAAAATCATAAATAAGCCCTAATATTCTAATGCTCTGTACATGCTACAGCTTAGTATTTTATGAAATCTCAACTAAAGAAAATATTGAGTGTGTAGGGTTGCGCACACAAATTCTGTATCATATGACGGTCTTATCTTGTAGGCTTCAAGCACTGGCAGAAAGAAAAGTAACAAAATCCCCTATATTTTGCATTCTCTGCTAGTTCACTTTCTTGTCATAGGTTTCTTAACTGAAGGCTGAATACTGGCAGAAGAAAAAGCTTTTATAATCATGCTAAGTATGAAAAATCTGCAAGCGAGGTCTAAGGGGTTTTTTACGTATTTCAATTAATCTTAGAATTTTAAATTTTTATATATTTTTTCAACAATACAGACTTGGCACAGGAATGTACTTAAGATTCCAAATTACAAAAAGAGATCTAAGTACCTGTGAACATAGAATCATATCATTTGGCAAAAATGTAGAGAACAATATAAATATAATTAAAAACAGCACATTTTTTCAGTATCATGAATTGTTTGTGTTTGCTGAACATACTTGGTTGTACAACATTTAGTAGCATATTACCATGGAGAAAGTTTGTTTAAGCATTACATTTTCAGAGAGATAAAAGTATGAATTGATCTGCATAAAATTATCAACAACCCCTTATGTATCCCCTGTATACTCCTTTGTATTACACATATTCTAGATGCATCTCTGGGATGTGCAATCCTTCTTTCCTTCCTGGTGCAAATAAGAGAAACAGTATGGATCCCTGTAATGAACAAAGAAGTATTAACCAGGAGAACACACCTGCTAAATAATAAGCTGCTAAAATTGCTAGCCTCATCATTAGGTTTTGCAGATTAATTCAAAAAGCCTTTGGATGAATAAGAAATATGGTTGACAACACTCCACTTTGAGAAAGAATTTGCTACTTCACAACACATGAATAGTCTCATATTGCTCGTTTAATGCTGTGTTCCAGTGAAGCCCTAACATATTTCTACTCCCACTGAATTAATTTAATCCAGTTTCTCACCTCAGATGTAGCTGAAGATAGTTTAAGACGTGTTTTATTTTACACTAAAATCTCCTAGAAGTGATTCCACAGCCACTTAGCTAGCTTTAACACAAGTGGTAACTAGTAGTGAGCAGTCCAAAAAGTTCTGACATAATGATAAAATAATTTATTTACTCTTTTCATGAATTAGCATTAGTCACAGGCCAATTTGCAGAATTGCATGAATTCTGAAATGACTTTATGAGACTTGATTTTATCATGAAATAAAGTTGCAGGTGAAATTCAACATATAAACACTAACGGGTATATAAGGAAAAAGAGTCATTAACTTGTGCCAAGTTCCACACTTCTAAACTGAAATTTGTGGGGTTATAAAGCAAATTACATATTTATCAAATTACAGTCTTCAGTGCTGGATTCCCTGGAAGCCCTATGATTAATGCTCTGGTTCTCTCCTTCTTTACATCTGTAATCCATGCTCAAAGGCCCCTCAATGCCACAGTCTCTCCGCTAAACTCCAAAACTTGCTGCAATCAAACTGATCATCTGTAGCACCAGGCTGAAAAGCTACACAGAGCTAGCATGAACCTTTCTGCAATACGTGGGGTCTATCTCCAGACCCTCTGGGGTTTAGTTTTCATGACAGATAAGCAGCAACACCACAATCCTTTAATATCTTTAAGAATAAATGGCATTAGTTCAGCAGAGCATGAGTGGTTACTCCTATGACGGTCCAGAGTTTAAAGCCAGCAACCTTCAACCCTACAGAAAGAAGAAAACGAAAATATTAATTAGTTGCCACTAAATCAGTTTCTTGCTTTCCAGTAGGAATATCCTTCTTAATTTCAGAAACAGATGAAGACATTTTTGATTTTCACACATAAGTCGAACAATATTTTGCAAAATACCTAAAGCATTACATGAAACAGAACTCACATTTATTTTCAAAAATACTTTCTCTTGATTTCTGACTAACAGTTTAGAGATTTTTTGAGGCAAAAGTTGCACCTGGACTACCCTGATTATGAAGTCTGACCAATGCTATCGTGACTTTGTACCTATTTTACTTTCAATTTCTACAATATCCTGTAGCAGTACATTTGATAATTTTACTATATTGAGCGAAGAAAACCCAACTTCCTATTCTTTGTTTAAACACATTATCTGAAAATTTAATTAGACGACCTTTCTTTGGCATAAGGAACAGAAAATTGTTATTGTTCACTATTAATTTTCCTTATGCCCTTCAATGATTTTAGTCCATCAGCACATTCTGAAGAACAATTTTTCTTGAAGGTGAGTATTCTTAATTTACATTTTCCTTGGGTCAAATCTCTCTCACTATGATTTCTGTAATCTTTCCATGTCTCTTTTCAGTTTTTTAAAAGGGGATAGATAACCAGTATTCCAGCCGCAAGCATGACGCACATTTCTACAATGGTATAGTGATATTTTCAATTTTCTTTCCTAATAATATATTTGTTCTTCACTTTATCTTTGAGCCTAATTTTTTTAATAGCACTAACCAAATGGACAGCCAAATCTGTTTGAAGCAGTAGACCACTATAACGTAGCACAGCTTTGTGCATTTACAGTATGTACTGATAAACACTGGTCAATATGGTCTTCCAGCTCTTTTATCACCCAATTTGTTACTATTACATAATGAGGGTTTTGATTATCTTCAGAAATTGTTTAGCACTAGCGCACATATTTTTAAATGACCTTCTGAACAGCACAAATGCCTCAACAGATTCCTTTGGGACCTAACAAGTACCTGCCTGTTGGAATGGAAGTTTAAAATTTCTATTATCTGTTTCTTAATTTTCAATGGCAAGTAATCTATTGAAAATTCTTCCCTCTACTTACACAACAATTTAGTATCCTTTCAAGGCCAAGTGTCTTGCTGGAAGCTTAACTGTCCTTGATCACATTTCTAATTACAATTTCAAAACTGTAATGGATTTGTGGTGCACGACTTTGCTTTGGGAAAAGCTACATTGATATTGCTCAATACATCTACCTTAAATGTCTAGTCTATTTTTTTTAGCAAGGATAGAATTCAGACTTGTTTACAGTACCAAGCAACCCTCCTAGAAGTCTTCTTAAAATTGATACCACATTTGTCCCCTTTCCTTTATGTGCCTACCCTTAACTTAAACAACAAAGTTATTCACATTTTTAAGAATTTCGTACTCGAGTTCCTTAAAAACCCCTGAATAAGTACTATTGAGACTGGATGATTTATTAGTGTTTGTTTTATTGATCCAGTCAAAAGATCACTTGCATGACACTTCAACTTAGCATATTTCTTGATTAATTAATTTCTTGATTAGGATATTTTTTGACCAAGGGATACTGGATCCAGCACAAAAAAATCTAACCTCTTCTGTAATAAAACATAGATACAAAACACTTTAAACCTGTCTACTGCAGCTTTACCAAAGATCCAACGGATCTTTGAAAGATCCTTTTGCTGCTCTGCTATCTGCCAGCACACTACCAGCTTTCTGTCTGCTTGTGACATGTTTTAGAAATATGCATTAATGAAGACTTTAGCATATAGGTCTTAGAAATTGTTGTTTGGGTATTTTTTCCTTAATATTGTATTATGTCTTGCCTACTATGGTCTGCTATGTTTACTTCTGGGGGATGGATGGGGGAAGCGTAATTTTTTTTTTTTTTGTTTTAGGTCTGGGAAGCTGTTCCTTCAAATTTGGTAGGGAAATTCTTTTAGCTTTGGAATTAATGCCAGAACTTAGCTCTTTTCAGGTTTGATCTTTCGGACAGAATCTGCACTTTAAAGATAGCTTTTATGTCTAACACTTTTCTTTATTGTGTTGTTTAACTACGTGAACTTCTTCCAGGACTCTTAAAAATCTTTTGATTAATGTAATAATCAGAATATGGTTATACTGCCTGCAAAAAGCCTCCTGACATTTTATAATTTTGACATCTCTTAACTACCTTCTTCCCTTCTCTACAGCTTGTCTTTTTCAATGTCACATTACTGCAATGGAGTTTTAAAATTTTGCTTTGTACTTGTACTCCAATGTTTTCACCAAAAAAAGAAAAAAAAGTACAAATATATGCAAAAAATTCCAAGTGAAGTAGTAGTGGATGTCTTGGTCAGCCAAAGGTTGGACATAAATAGCAAAGCATATGTACTTTTCATACGCTAAGAGTACAACTAATACGATTTACCATTTGTGTTTCAGAATGTATTTCATTTTTTGAAAGTAGGTTCTTCACTCATCTGGAACAAAATTTGTGTACTCACCAAGAATCATATATATATGAGACAAAATAAGGACTGCAGAGCTTCTCACAAAGTAAATGGCTGGATACTTCTTTCTCCCCTGAAAAATCTTAGTATTGTTTCTCATTGATTAACATTGCTTTCTGAGGTTAATGGCTTCTTTAGAAGCCCCCTGTATTAATCTAATGAATTGAAACTAATCTTCATTAGTTTCCCCTTTAAAAATAAGTATTCACCATTATTAAATTAATTTGATTAGTGGCAATGGTATTATGAAATATCATATTATTGAAATACCCATAGCATATTTTAAATCATACTTATCAAACTTTAACTGGCTATCTGATCTTGATCAGCAATCAATCTTAGCTCTATGATAAAAGTATTTTCTACCATAGTATATTAGAACTTTCCAAGAAACTTCCATTAAAATAACAGCAAATCAACAGCCTTTTTCCACTAGTAATCTAAAAATCAACTGAAGTTATCACTGTTTTTTACTTTTTGAATCACAGTGCAGTTCGAGAAATTAGTCTTGAGAGATCGTGCTGTGTTTCCATAGCAATGACTTCAAGTTATAAAACCAACTCTGAAGACAAGGTCCTGCTGTCAGATACATACTGCTCATTTCCATGTAAGACAAAAAAAAACAAAACCACCCCCCCCTCAGAAAACAACCAACCACCTGTCATTGTGTTGGCTCTATGGTGAGCTAGCAATACACCTCCTAAAGGTTTTCAAAAACATCTATTTTAGCTAAATTAAAATGTCTTAAATACTCCTAAGTAGAGACCAAATTTAAAACAAAAGTTGTTTTCTAAAACAACTGGTATGTCAGCTCAGAATGCAATAGTAAGCAACAATATTATCTAATAAAACATTTATTTTTCTCCAACAAGGATTTTAAGTCAGCTAGCTTATACTTTTGCTATATTACAAAGAAAAGTTCAGTAGATTTTTACCCATATTTTTAGATAAAAGACCATAAGAAACGAACTTGAATACTCTGATTACTTCTGACTATCCACACTACTTAACTGCCAGGATCAAGAAGTGAGCCACTCTGGATCACTCCATGAACACTGACAAGCACAGATCTGGGAAGTGAATAAAACTGCTCTAGATTTTTTCTATCCATACAAGGGCAGTTGCATTTTTCACAAAGAAATGAGGAAAAAATTGTGTGTGCATTCATTTCCATACACATATTCTAAGATCTAAATTTTTAAACGTGCTCATTTTTGAATGTGCTAAGCCAGCTTTGAATAGTAACAATAATGGAATATACAAAATAGAATTCTCATCACTCACCATAAGATCATCACTCTGTATGATAACCTGTTACTTCTTTCTTGACTCCAGCTTAACAGACTGTACCTTTCTATTTGAAAAATACTGTAACAATTATGATAGCTACAAGATAATTTTACTCTGAATCTATCACTAAATTGGGCCAGCGAATTAATTCTTCAAATTTTTATTGCACTAATCTTTGGAATATTCCATTATTTTCACAGCTCACACATTTCACGTTGTTTAAAAATGTAACTAAACTGAAGTTTAAAAATGAAAGCTATACGTGCTTTTTGTTGTGTCACGGTTTCTTCTATCTATACTGTCCAGCTGAAGAAAACAAACATAAATGTACGCTAGTGTTTCTTATTTATTGTTTACATAAAAAACGTATAGATTGTACATTCCATTTACTGTACAGAAAGTGATCAGATTAGATGAACAAGCAATAAATACTTTTCTATTGTTATGTCCTTCTTCTTTCTCCCAAATTCACATAAAGTGACATGAAACACCCTGGAAGATATTTTATCTACTAAAATGGAAAAGTTTCTCCGAAGTCTCCTGGTAAAGTGTCCATTACAGGTATGTGCATAAGGTCAAATTTCAAATAGACCTTGTGTTGATTACCTTTTGCATTTCCTGAGACAGAAATTTTTGGATTGTGGAGCAAAACACAGTAACTATAGGAGACAGTCACTTACAGTGTGATACACCAAAAGAAATATGAAATGATTATACATTTTAAAATATATTTGACTCAAGTACAGAAATGCACAATACTACATGTGTGAATTAGCTTTCATTTCTTTCATACCAGTGTAGTTAGTTTGAGGGAAAAACAAAACACATTTTTCAAACACCAAGGAGGTAAATTTCACACTGCTGTGAAAATAAAATAGCAACGCTTACCTTCAAGATTTTTTATACCTGAGGAGCACAATATACTATCAGAATGCAACAAATACTTCATTCATCCTTCTGTAATAATCAGGTGTAAACCATTCTCCTGCAATGCTAATTATTTGTGCGCCCATCCCTCCTAAACTTTAGTATGAACTGCAAACTTCAGTTTTACTTTGTCAACATACACTTGTACCTCAGGACTCAAAAGACACCTGAAACACTATGCAGCAGTGAACTCAGCAACCTAGTAAGATGTAATAAAATTAGGCCTAAAAACTTCAGGAGTATTGCCTATTTAAAAAATTGTGATAAGCCTGTTGTTTTCAGTCTAACTAAATTCTAAACACACATAGTAATAGAAAAACAAAAATTAACTTTCAAACCCCATATTATTAAAAGACCCCACTATCACACACTTCTTTAAAAATCACAATTTCTGCGCATATATTTATTGTTCATGAAAGCATTCATAAGCAAAAAGGTCTTCTGTAAATATCGCAGGGAATTAAAACCATTGCTTACTTAAAAGTAGCAGAATCCAGTTTGTAATTTTATTACAATGATACAGTACTTTAAAAATAATGACTTCAGGTATATGCACATATCTAAATAGACATACGCACATTTTTTTATTTTTATGTAAGCAAATTCATCTTTGTCACAGCCATGTACGGTATTAAAAGAAATGTACTTTTTATTTGTGTTCAATGCATACCAAAGATACACTATCCATTCACAACAAATTCACCTATACAATATCAAATTCACATCAGGCTTTTCTGCCGTGCCATTAATCTTGTAGGTTCTCTTTACTGAATATTCCAACTATGAAATCTTAGAAATACAGTAACTTTAGAAATTTATAGAACATTTAACATGCTGGTCAAAAGTAAAAGATAAAAAGAAATGAAAACATTGACAGAGTTTTAACCAAGTAGAAAGATGAAGACAAGTACCTGTAGGACTGGGAGAGGGATTTTCATCTTACATTAAGTGGCAAATAATTTGTTTATAAATGCATTATTTCCTCTTTTTTAGGTTCACAAGATTGAGGAAAAATAGTGCCCTAAATCACAGTAAGTCCTTATCCATGTGCCCAGAGATACATTTGCTGGCAACAGAGCTGAAAACACTCCTGAGAAATGTTTTCAATTGAATCCAAGAACCATGTGTGAAATGCATTAATTCAAACTATGCAGAGCAAATACATATCAAGTTCTATAATAAAAATGTTTTCACTGAAGAACCTTCTGCTTCAACAACCTCTTAAGAGACAAATCATTGGCACCTCAAAAGAAATGCACTAGACAAATACAATGAACACCAGTGCAGAAACTATATTCACGATAATCTATAACTTGCCACTAAAATAGCAACAGCATCAGCACGTGTTTTCCCACAACATTCAGTACAAGATTATAGATCTGAGAAACATGCGCTACTATACAAGATTTAATACACATTCTTATTTCAGAGTTGATGTAGTAAAGTTTCAGTTCTGAGACAGCTCACAGAACAATTTACTTGATCGTAACTGACAGAAGCAGAGATGAACCCATAGATTTTCTTTTAAAAATATGTTCTCTTTTACTACAAAGACTTGCTACTTGTCTAGAAACCATTTACCCCTGGGGATACTCAGTCAGTAGTATGTGATTGATTACTTAAGGTATTTCTGTATTTGCAGGGGCATACCATGGCACGCTCTCTTTTAAAACTTCCCGTATCACTCTAAGTACTATGAAGCAACAAGATGAGTCAATGCATTTAATCAGTGTAAAAATATTAAAAACAGTCATTACAGTATTTTTTTCAGTGGGCCAGAAAGTAAAAGTCACGGGACACCAAAGTGAAATAGGATCTGGATATTCCTTAAATCTATTTCAAATCTCAGAATCATTACAAATATTCTTCCCTCCCTCAGTTTTGGTTGCACACTGGAGTCCCCTTTTTTCCCTTCTACTGTAATCTTAAAGCTTGGAGCAACCACCTTAAATACATTCACTTTACTCCTCCCTTACCCCAGTAACTGTGCCCTTGTAACATTATTCCCTTACATTTGTACAAATCCTTTCCTACAGACCTATTTTTACTCAAATTTCAAGTAAGTATCACAACTGCAGCAACAGTCCATAAGCAAAACTCTCCACTCCCTATAAGAAGTAGCAGCACACTGATCTTGCTTTAAGCACAAAGAAAGTATTGGTCAGGCAGGTGGGGTAGTTCCAGTAGATGCTATTCCATCAGCTTTCCTCAGGATCATCAAATTCAATTCTCAACTCTGAAATATTATGTGAGGTTGCATAATTATGTTTTAAAACACATCAAGCACATAAAAATACAGTAATTGTTCAGGGGTTATGAATTTCTAGGCACTTAATTTTCATTCTTTTCTACAGAAATTCTGTAAATTCTTCTAAAAGTCCCATTAGACATCAGTGTGCCATGGCCCAAACCACTTCATGGCAAGGGCTAAATGATACCTTTACACCAATTACAAAAGTCTTTCAGAGTAATGAAGATCCATTACATTGTTACCATAAACTGTATTTTAAACAAGATAGATGACCTCAGTTGTACAATACACTACAACAAATTTCAAATGTTTCTACACACAGCAACAAAGGACTTTCACAGTCACAGAGAAAATAAATTGCCACTAGCAGAAAGTAAGGGCTGAAAGGTGAGTGCAAAGTCAAGACCAATAAAGTGCTCAGATAACTACAGTGAGAAAAGAGCAGTGGATGACAAAAGTTTAAGCAAAAGGAAAACAAAGAGACTTGTCCTTTCAAAAGGTTTGACTTCAGAAGATTTTTTAGTAACATATGCAAAAACATTGAATTGTTCCCTCACATTTAAAATAAATATATGCACTTTGCGCTGTTAAAGCATAAACATACAACAAATTATAAAAAGGAGTTATGTATAGGTATTTAAGGGCTTTATAGTACAATAAGTAATATCAGATTCCTCAAAAAAGGGAGTAGTTAACTTGGAAGTGGTAAAAGTCTAACAAGTGCTTCTTATGTCTCAGACACTATTTTTTGACTGTGGTCATACCTATGTCTATGTCAATTTATCCACCTGAGTATAAGCAAAACAAAATAAGCATTAGTAAACACTTCTTTCAGAAGCATTTCAGACCTCACAGAAATGCAGTAGGAAAATGCAAAAAAAAATATGAAGAGAGATTAATATGACTACAGTAACTCTAGAGGCACAGTTCAACATGCCAGGTTATATATCTGCCATCCAATTTCTGTATTTTTTAAAGCAGCTGAGGGCATTAGATGACACCTCATTGTTTGAGCAACTACAGAGAAACGGCAAGAAAACTAAACTTTAAGTAAGTGATATATAAACAAACCTTTCTCATACCAGAAAGACTCTAGAAAATTATAATGGTAACTGGCTTGCATTTATTTGGAATGCCAGTTTTCTGGAAAAAACATACTAGTTTGGTTTCTGTTTTAACAGAAGTCCTCCCATCCACCTTAGCACTTAATGGAAAGATTACGGTGAGATCTGAGGAAAGAGTGTAATTTTCATGGGTTCTGCTGAAATCAATTGAATTATAATTGTTACTAGTGGTCACAACAGTCTCGGCATATGAACTAAAACACAGGTTCAGCACCTTACATATAGATTAAAAAGTTAAAGTAAAAAACTAAGAAAGAATCCATTTTGCTAGGATTAAACACTTGCTGCAAATAAACAAAACACTGCAATTTCTACTATTCCAAAGTTTAGGGCTTTGTCATGAAATTCTATGAAAATCCCAAAAAAACTGTTGCTGAGGAGGTATGCCTGTGTGACTTGAACCTTTCAAACCTCACAAAAAATGCCAGTTAATAATCACAACACTTGACAGGTGAGGTTCTTAGGACTGAAAACACTCATTTCCAGCCACACCACAGTCTTACAGGTAGCACTGGTACGGTGCTTATCTGAGTAACAGCAAGATTTCAGTATCTACAATTCTGAGTCCTGAAACAACTAAATGGACTAGATGAAAAAGAGAAATCTCAGATTTTATTTAATTTCAAATTATTACTTAATTAATCAAATAATCAAATTATTATTAAGTAATTAATTATTATTTAATTAAGCTCAGATTTAATTTAATTTCAAATTAAACAAGTGGGTAGTTGCTGTCATTGCTACCAAACTAGGTTGCTCCTAAATCAGAAACAAAAGAAGTAATTCCTACAATTATTTTTATTGTAGGACTAGTAAGATACTGGGTTTAGAGAATTTAAACATTTAAAAAACCACACTAGATCTGTGTATGCTGTCAATTAGCAAAAAATATATAACAATAGAAGTTTTAATAAATTTTTTACATCTTCAGGGTTTTTTTCCCCCTCAAAAAAAAATTCCACTCCAATTCAAACTTTTTTTTTTTTTTTAAATTCAAAGTAATAGAAAAAAATTGTTCCTGGTTGGTATCCAGTAATCTGCAAATCTCTACACCATGTACCAAACAGAAAAAATGTAAGTAAACTACAAATCTGTCAGCAGTTCTTTGGAACTTTCTTTCAAATACTTTTTTTTTTTTTTTAAACCAAACCCAATGGTGTTGCATCACACATAACTCTTCAGTGTTTCTACCACAAGCTAGTCATATGTAAAGAACTCAGTGTGCAAAGCATTAAAAAGCGTAAATGTAGATTATTCCACACACTATAGACATGCATTCTGCAAGAAGCTATGAGGATTTAGATTATACAATCTGTTTGATTAGAAACACAGGAATAAAGGAAGTAAGGAACTGTGCCAATTTTTTGTTATACTTTGGTCATGTAGAGTTATCCCATGCAGATGTTCTGAAAACTCAGCATGCAAGTTACGAAGTAAAAAAAAACCAACAACTGAACAATAAAGAGCTTTCCCTGAATATTTTTGAACTAAAATATTCAGTAAAACATAATTGCCAATATTCTCATGATCTTTTTACTTCTCAAAATTAAAATTCAGTAGTAGTGCATATACATTCAAAAGATATAATAACAGTTTCTTCAGCTCTCAATTTCTTTCTTAATACAGTCAATGCATTAGGAAAAAACTGCAGCCAGGACAGCTCACATAAGCCACTGCTCCTGTTCTTTTCTGTACTTCTCAGACCACTTCTGAGTAAGCTCTAGGTAAACATTTGGTTTATGGGGTTTATAGTCAAGGTAAACTACCTGTCCAGTCCGTTTAGGGATAGCTTTTTCAATCTGAGTTCCCTCATGCCATTCATTAAAAGATGTAATGGAAATAATTTCTGGTCGCACCAGAAGTGCTGCACTGAAGGCAGTCTCATAGTACTTCCCATTCACACGGTTCCGGGTGTTGTGGTTGTTCCATGGTCGGATACTGGTATCAATATAACCTGGCCCCACACTTGGAATAAACATTAAATTGTTACTATCACAAAAGGCTTTTAAACTTGCCCAATTATGATGAGATGAGCCATAGGAGAAGCCATTGGTGGCAAAGTACGTGTACATTCCATCAAAACCACTTCTGTGAATGTCATGCTTATGTCTTTCTTCTACAAGAAGTGCAATGAATAACGCGTCATATGGAGTATTTCGAATACTCTGGGATCCAGAAACAGTTAACAGATTTGCCCATATTTCAGGAATTGTTACGTAAGAGTCATAAACATAAAACATGGGAAGAAGTCTGCCTGTGCTGGTCTTGTGCCTGTAAAAGGCTGGATGGCTTCCGTATCTGTAAAGCAAACAAGTATAGTTAAGACAAAATTTGCCATTTGGAAAACACTGTTGTACAATCTGAGATGAAGACTTTTCCTAAAAGCTAATTTAAAAAGGCAGGGCATGGACTTTGAAACATAGCAATCCATATCCACTTTCAGTCCAGTGTTTGCTGAAGTATCAAACAATGACTCTTCAAAGACCCTTAAAAGTACTACGAATTGTTAACTGTCTTGGGTTTGGCAGGGACAGGGCTAATTTTCTTAGTAGTTGGTAGGTACAGTGCTGTGGTTTATTTTATTTAACATGAGAATATAGTTGCTAACACACTGATGTTTTGTGTGCTGCTAAGTAGTGCTTACCCTAAGTCAAGAACTTCTCAGTGTCTCATGCTCGGCCAGTGAGGAGCTGCACAAAAAGCTGGGAAGGAGCAGGATAGCTGACCTGAGCTGGCCAAAGAGATATTCCGCACTTCAGAATGTCATGCCCATATATAAACTGAGGGAGCTACCTGGAAGGGGGCTGAACATTGCTCAGGGCTGGGCTGGGCACTGCTCTGTGCGTGGTGAGCAATTTGTCTTGGGTTCTGTTACCCTCTCTCCTTCTCCTTTCCATTAACATTCTTAATAATACTACTGGCATAATTATTTCAATACTATTTTGTTTCAATCATCAAATAGTTCTTATCTCAACCCACAAAGTCTATCCTGATCCACCTCCTGAGTGCTGGAGGGTGACAGGGGAAGTTAGCAGCAGCTCCTGGTACCTAGTTACTGGCTGGGGTTAAACTGTGACAGGAACTTATCGTAAATTGCACTAGTTACCAGTTTCCTCTGAAGGGCAATTCTCTCAGTGTGAAATAAAGACAGTCTAAGCAGCACTGATAAGCAAGACAACTAGTAGCTGTATAGAATTTGCCAAGCTAAATTAAAATCATTAGAGGTCAACACAATAAAACTCTATCTGCTAGTTTTTCACTATCAAAATGTACATTTAATTTAATTTATATATCATGCTGCTAATCTGAAGTATCTGCTTTAATTTAAAGTATTACCTGTGATATTAAAGAATGTTGAAAGTAATTTAAATTTGACAATCTATGTAAAATTCACACTTCAGTATTTAAAAACCAGGCTGAGTTTCGCACCACTGAAATATGAACAAAGTTCCTTTCAGCTCTCTTCAGTCTCAGCAGACATTCTTATGTATTTTTACAAGCTTTAGATCATATGCAGCAGTCCCCTAAACCAGCATGTAGGAAATCCCAAAGGAAACCATTCTGAAAGAACTCACTTGTCAATGATGTACTTGACATTGTGGTACATGCTGCGATCATCTCTGTCTTTGTAAGGTTCGATGTGAAAAGTGACCTGAAAGATGAAAGCGTAAGAGCAACACAAAAGTAAACCACTACTGAATATGTGGGCACTGGGTATTAAATGAAGTTAGTACCAGTCACAAAAAATATAGCTCTTTAAAGACCAAACATTTCATCAGTCTATACTGAGAATAATCCAAACTTAATACAACTCCTGCACTACTGACATGAGAAGCTTCAGATTCCAGGAAGTTTGGTATTAAATACTTAGGTTTTTTACATTAAAACAGAACACTGCTTTTGTTTTCCTTGGCTACAGCAAATGGTAATCATGCTTCAGAAAAGTTAAAAAGCTTCAAAACCTAAAACTTAAAATAAAATATTACCTCTTTGAATGTCAAAGAACTGATAAACTAATGAAACATTTTAATTTCTAACCAATGTATTAAAATCCACTGAAGATAATGCTCCAAGGATAGTCTTCAGAGTCAAAATACATTTTAAGATACGGGATATGAAAACTTTAAATTAAAATTTTACAGATTTATCAACAGCAATAAGGTCTTGGAACTAAATCTAATATAATGTATTGCTACTGCTCTGAATGTCAAGCTTGAAGCTTATGGAATTGATTAACCGATATGTGTGAATTCCAATGTAACAATGAATTTGTTTTCAAATATACAATCATGGAAGAATACATTACATTAATCAAAGCAAGTTTTTCAGAAGCAATTTTAGAGCAGAATGCATTTAATAACATCTTTGACAACCCCGCAACAGCACAAAATTTCCATTGCAGAGCCAATCTCTCTCTCTCTATTAAGTAGAAACTATAGAAAAATAGTGTTAGACTAAATCACTAAGACTGACAGTAGAGGTTGAAGAGCACTATAATTTCATTTTTCATTTCCAACTATCAAAACCAGGCAAATCAAAAGGGTTTATCTTCTCCCAGACTTCTATTTAGCAGACATAATAGCAACTTATTTTGTATATTGGCTTTTGTCTACAAAGACTCCTAACACTTACTGTAATAATTTACTAGTGCAAGAATGCTTAAAAACCTTACAGCAAAGGTAGCATTTCCTGCAATATCTATTCTGAATATCTGTATTCCAGTAATTCTTCCAAGTGGTAACAGCAGCTTCATCCATATTCCAATCATTACCATACTATTACACACTATTGTATTTTCGTTGGTAGCTTATTTCATTTGGCCTTGACTCCTTTGTGACTTGAATGTTAACAATTTCTTTTAGGTGAGAGCAAAATCCATTAGATGGTCTGAAAATTTTGGGGAAGGATAATACCTTTTCCTGTCTTTTTAACAATTTATTATTAGATAGTGCAACCTATGTCATATAATGCACATCACACAGTATTTTTAACAGTTTCAAAATTACTTCTGTATCCAATTTAATCATCCTATTTTCCTCCTGCTTGCTAAGGAATCTAAAGTTGCCCCAAGTGACAAGAAATTTCTCTGAGAATCTGCAACTTGCATGACCAACTAAAACCTGAGCAGATGAACAGTCTGGGCTTTCCGTACACAGTACAGACAGCACACTCCAGAGATTAAACACATGCAGCTACTTAAAAACTCAAATTTATTACTTGGAGAGATTAAAATGAAATGCACATTTTCATTATAACAAAGGGAAAATACAAGTTTTAGTCTAAAAACAAAACCAAACCACAATTTAAGATTGTACTGATCAATTCACATAATCGTTAACTGACTTGCTATTTCACCTATTTTAAGAAGTCAGTAACTTAGCCTTTCTATCCTGTCATGCCCTGAAGTAATGCTAGAGGCTGAGCAGCGTATCTTGGCCTTAACAGTCCAAGGCAAGTGTTCCCGGTACCTACTGGAATAAAGACATTCACTCAAACTAGATATTCCAAATCTGTCTTTATTACTCATAAATACTTGCTCCTGACCTCTATGATCAGGTGCTAGCAAGTTATGAAATAGACTATTTTCGTTTTGCATTTTCTTTTACAAAGGTCCTTAGTTTACAGCTCATTGTACTTCACAGTACTTTGGAATATGTAATACTTCCCTCAACTCCCCAGACTCACTGGGAAAACAACACAATGTCTTATTTTAAAAACTGTTTCCTGAAAAGAAATTTAAAAAAATAAAAATCCACAACAGTATGCCTTAGATTCTGCAAGTTAAAGCAGACTACAATATTTATTCTACTTATAAGGGAATATTACTCAGGTCCTACCAAAGTTCAGGACAATTCAAAGGCTTCCATGACCAAAAAGAAGTGTAGTATAATAGCAAGGTTTACTTTCCTAATTACTTTTCTATTTTATGCATCTAGAAATACTTTACCTTTAGATTATATTTGTGTGCATAGTCCAAAACAACTGGTACCAAATCATCAGTTGGTTCTCCATTTTCATCAGCCATACCTGGTGGGTACCATGAAAGCACTATTACACCTGAAAATACAAAACATGAGTTTTACATCATGTTGTTTAACGTATTACATGTATACTGTAACACTGTCATGAGTTACAATTATGATGTAAAAGCTACATATCAGAATCTCAAATTACTTTTTAATCAGTCACAAAATCTCAGTATTCTCAGAGTGGATTTTAGCTCCTCTCTTTGTTTATAGGACTACACAACAAACAGTGGTTAGATCACTTGTCAAGGGAAGAAACCTGTACTCAGTGTCCTAAGCCTAACACTTAAGAGCTGTTCCCTCCCACCTTTCAGCACAGCATTCCAACCTTCAGGTTGTTCAAGAGGAAGAGTGCTCTCCACTAAGGCATTATAGCTATGCCACAATACAGCCAGAGAATACCAAGATACACGGGTTATAGAACATTCAAGAGATGCGGTCTATACATGTGATGAGATTCTTATCTTACAGAATTTTATTTCCCACCATATTTGTGCATTGTACCTCTGGCTCCACTACAAAACAACCACTTAATACAAGAAGCAGTTACTGCAATCCCACAACCTTCTTTCTTGCTAGCACAGTTACTATGGTGTAATCCACCCTTCCAAGCATGTGAAATTAGTTTTTAAATTTATTATCTTCAAAAATGCTTGAGTAACTCTCCATAATTTAAGGATGTTACTAGTCCTGTGGAGAAAAAATACAACAAACACTGTATCTTCATGTTGTAAATTTTTTTGATGCTCTCCATGAAAGCAAAAGACCACATGCCTCTTCAGAAAGGTTAAACCTTTTCCTTCTAAAATAAAATGCTGTCAGATAATCAAACTAGATCTTTTAAATGTGCAGCTGGAAACAATATCAAAAAGAAGGTAGGTCTGAAAGAAATACATTAAATACTGATGTAGAAATATTTTCCTAACACTATTCAGAACATATGGAAAAATAAGTCAATGTGGTTCTTTTTAACTAAGTAATGATTTAAGTACATGCATAAGTTCATTGAGCCAGGGAAGTATATATTCTAAATTCTACCTACTTTACTAACATTATACCATTTCTGACCAACAATTTCCAACAAACAATTCCAAAATTAGGTAAAAGAAACCATAAATTACAGTGAATACATAATCACCTAATATTCAAACCAGAAATTTGTGCTCACTACACACAGAAATTTGTGCTCACTACACTCAACTACCCTTAGGCACATTCTGTCTGCATTTTATTAAAAGAAAACCACAAATAACAGATTATCACCAGAGACAGTCTGCTCAAGGAAAGCAAAATGCAATATTTTACTGCATTTTATCAGATTATCTTTTATTTCACACAAAAGAAAAGGACTAAATGCAAATGAGTAAGGTATAAAGGACAAGCAGAACAGCAGCAACAAATTTGGGTGTCTTGAATACATCTGACCAGACCCTCTTTTACCCCTTTAGGAAATACATAGAAGTTCAGGAGACAGAACTGATGATCAAGGAACCTAAATTAACATTTGCATTGGTCTTTTCGTGAGAAAAACTACTAAAAATTTTCTTTCCTGTGGTTATAAAATAAAGTTATGTACCCCTTCAAGAGTCTAAAAAGAAAAAGGATGGACTTGACACTAAAAACAGTGTTATAAATGTTTAAAACCAGAATAGTCACTAAAGAGAAAAGTGGACTACCACAAAAAAAAGGCTGATGTAAAAAAAAAATTCCCCAAGCAATCTCAAGAATAAAATCTACTGTATTAATCTGTAAGATATTAGGAAATTAATACATAAGGAAAGAATTTCAAAATATAAGAAGAATACAAGGAAGCACTGCATGAGACTCCTGTTGCCCCAGTCTCTCATATGCCTTCAAACATTAGACAATATTGGCTGACAGAACCACTTACATTTTTCCTTTCTCATAAGAATCCTTGATAATGCCTCAAAAATGGCTAGAAAAAATTATCATGTGATAGAATGTAAAATAGAGTCATGGATGAGACACTGGCTAAGAGAGAAAAAGAAGAAACTGTAAAAAGTCAGCATCACAGTACACAAAAGATGAACAAAGTATAATTCTTAAAAAAAACCCAAACAGTATTTGAAGTAATCACCTGAGAGGAAAAAAGTTGATGATTTATGTTAGTCAAATCTTGATGGAAGAGAACAAATTCAATTGTACATAAATCCAAAACAGAGTAACAGCAGGAAAAACGTGACTCTTTATAAATATCAGTAATGTTACAATGAGTGTCACAGGAAACCTGAACTACTCATTCACATTGCTGAGTTTTAAATGGAAAACTAACTGAAGTTACTAAAAAAATTGATTATGCAAAGCATTCTTCCTAGTAATTGGGACCTTTTCCACCAGCAGTTCAGCTTTCTTAGACATTTGTATTAAGAGGACGAGAACCATCAGATTCTTCTAAAGCTGTAAGTGCCCCCCTTACCTTCATCACACTATGTATTTTCCATATAGGTTATCACTGTTTAGCAGTAAGTCATGAAAAACATGTACCTACAGGATTACAAACACCATTCTTACGTTTCTGTGCTGCTACACTAATCAGACACAGCTTTGAAGATGTAGGTTTCAGTTGGGGGTTAAAACTCAGAGATATAAAGACATTTACTAGTTTCAGACATTTCCTGAATTACACAGAAAAACAGAAGGATGGCTTGGTTGAGCTCATTCACATATGTAAGGCTGGATAAATGAACAACATGCTGAAACGTTAACATTCATTACCAGTTGAAGCTGAACGCATTTGTTTCATGTGGGCTTCTATAACAGTAGGGTCTTTGGAACTGTAAGATCCAAGTTCTGGATAAAAGTTGGCTCCAATGTCCTCAGGAGGATTATGCCTTCCCTTTGGGTAATTGTTTGCAATTTTGGGATCCCAGTGTGGCAACAACGGATGATTCCAGTGAATATATTTACCATCGAACTGTGGATTCCCATACCAAGTATAGTAGAATATGTGAAAGTTATAATTAGGAGAAGACAGCTCCTCTTCCAGCTTTTTTACTGGAGACATAGATGCTTTCATAGTATTGACAGCAATGCTATGCAAATTACTGACACGTGTTACAGTATCTCCTTGAGCCCTATTTAGGGAATTGTGTTTACTGTCTAAGAGCACTGTCCGTTGTTGAAGCTCCGGCAACAAACCAAGTCCAAATGGATCCCCAAAGCCAGCTCTGTCAGGTCTCAGAGTCTTCAAAGCCATCATTATGGAGCAAATAAACAAAATAAAAAGCAACAAAATGATGCATGTTCTTCTGCGAAATCTTGCCATGATGTCATAGTTCAGAATCCCAACAGAAGGATTTTGGCCGCAACTGATCAAAAGACAAATATTTTCAAGTCAGATTTCTTATTACCTAGTATTCAGCAGTATGAATTGCTTCATAAAATCTCTACATAACAGAAATAACATGGAGAGAAATGTGATGTATACACTGACTGCATAACGAACAGACTTTGTGGGGGCTGGGGTACACAAACAAAACTCCATTTCTTTATTTGAGAACATGTTAGATTCTGAGGTTCTACCACCAAGGAGTCAAATATTTTATGAAGTATTCTACTTTTGAACTTCATTTTTATCCTAACCCAGGTAAATCCCATGAAATGGAAATCCTCATTACATTATTTCAGAAGTATTATGTTTTGTAAGTGCTATTCTGGCAGAAATAATAAAGAAAACAGAAAAACAGAAGACACAAAAGGAGAATAACATAGCAGAACAAGAGTAAAAGAAAAAATGGGGTATGACAGAACTATAGCTTATGCTCAGAATGCTAGTTTCATTTACTGACCTATTTACTGGCTTCAGACCAACCACTTTGTGTTTAGTTAACCAATATATTAACAAAATACTCTGGCAAATTAAATTCAAAACCATGATGCTTGGCAACTTTACAGATCTAAAACTCTAATTTTTTTTCTGAATCAAATAAATAAAAAATAGCACAGCATTAAGGATGTACCTCGAGAAAAAGCCTGCAAGTTAGCTGCTGGCAGCCAGTTAGTACAACGTCACAGCTGCCTGACACTTCATGTACTGTTCCAGGGCTAAATTCAAAACAAGACCAATGGTACACAGCAAGATTTGAACCTTCAAAGTAGGGGAAGAAAATCAGTACAATGGAAGGCCTGATTACTTTATTCTTAACTTTAACTCCTGTTCAACATTATCACAAGAGGACCAGAGGAAAGGATTAACAAAATTTAGGTTGCCACAGAATTATGTGGAACAAGATTATGCATAAAACTGACAACACTAAACTGGAAAATCTAAGAATAAATTTCTGATTCAAGGGTCATTAGACATAGCATAGCTGTGATTTGTACTTTTGTCACTGACCTCCAAATTTTAGAATCTTATTTTAATTTAGTTTATTATTTAGAGATATACACAGGTAATTTTAAAATACTTATAAATTAATTCACCTTAGTTTCCCACCAATATTATAGTTCATTAACACAGAACTCAGTTGTCACAATATGCTGTTTGTTACTGCTCTGATAATTTTAGATAAGGAATTTTAGAATATGCTTTTTAACAATACCGCCTGATTTGGATTAGCCGTATTACACTGCCACAAAGGGAACTTCTGCTTCCCTTTCCAATATTAATCCGTTCATCCTACTGTCTATTCCTATTTACTTCTGGGATTTATTTGGTTTTCACAGCAAGGTCACTCATTTACTTTAAGAGCAAAACCCTGTTAACATTTCAAAAATAAACAACCTGAAAATCCCAATCCCAAATTACTTTTACCTTCTTAGGGAGTGAACTCAGTCGAATGAGTATCACAGCACTAAAGTTAACAAAGAACAGATGGAGCAAGGCAAGACTATGAAAATGGTGTTGTTCATTTTGCGCAACTGGATTGTGAAACCATACGTTTGGATACTGTCAGGGAAAATGAATTTACAGTATATAGGCTTAGAGGATTTCATAACACTTTATGTCAAATTACAGGGTTCTTTTTCTATGGCTAACAATCCATCCCAGGATTTTACAATTCTGTCAGAGATTATTTGGCGTACAGAACATCTTACTTTAATAAGAAATTAACTCTAAATACACTCAAACTAATCCTGCTATTTTTCATTACCTTTTCAGTCTTCTTTCTAGTATATTATGCTACCCCTGCCTGGTAACTTAACTCAATTTTCAGATTTGACAAACTGAAGTTTTCTGAAGAGTCAGGATTTTTTTTTAGGGAAACAATTTTATTCATCTGATTAATGTACTGATGTATTTTTTTTAATTTAACCCAGATGCCACTGATCTTCATTAAACAACATACAGGACAGCCAGTAATAAACTCCCTCTGCAATTATTATTTTATCCCTTCTGTGAAAAAGAATTCACGACTGCAATGTCTATAACTGGAATGTTCACAAGGTCTCTCATTTGGGTTTTCCTATTCCATATCAAAGAAACTGTTCCTTTTTATTCTTGGTTGACATATCTGCTACTCAGTCCCTCCTGTTTAGATCAAGATTTCACTATCATTAAGTGATTTGTCTGAAGTGTCAGGAATTGATCTTGGTGCTCCATGTTATTATTTCAGCAAGTATTTTTTCAATGGAATATTAACTGTTGAAGTGTACTAAAAATGAGCAGCATGCTTGATCAACATTTGACTAGCATTGAGACAGACCTTGGTCTACCATAGCATATTATGAACTTCTGCTATGCTTATACAGACGGCCAGCATCAAAGTGCAAAATTTCTAGAACAAGCAACTGATACCTACTGTAAAGACTTCTGTTTTGGGGAGACATCAGTGTCAATGATGATAACGTAATTCAGACGTGGCATAGACACCTATAATGTAAAAGCTGCATCAAAGAGCTACAGGTTGGCAGTGCTTCTTGTGTCATTTAATCTTGTTCAGATCTGCTTTTTAGAGACTGTGACAGATAAATTACCCTCATCAATGCTAGTGCCACAGCAGAACAGCAATACTGGGGAAACAGACTGAGCAAACATGCCCCGTGAAACAGCTCCATGAAGTTATGTCTGTCCTTGGAAGTGGAAAAACCTTAAAAATACTTTTCTGATTCAACAGTCATTAGAAAAAGCATAGCAGTGATTTTGCATTTGTAATGGACATTGAAATTTTAAGAGCCTGATTACAATTTACTGAGGTACATGTCACTCCTAAAGACTTAAGAAGTATCTTGCCTTGGACTTTTGGGTGCACTTGGATCTAACAGCAATTGATTTTCTTGGCAGGAAAAAGCCTCAATAACTTCAGCTTTATGCAGATTCAGATCTTACATGCAGTTACTCTGACTCAGAAGCTTTTGGATTCTAACTCCACATTTGTTTACACATACAGATCTACCAGCAAAAAAACGTAAGCAATTTGGGCTCTTTCTCTTCTTTAAAAGAAGAAAATAAAACCACCCGTAACAGGCCAGAAGGAAGAACGCGTTAGTTTAGATATCTTTCTCCTTTAATAAATTAGATTGTAGTGTCTTTCATAACATGAGAAAAATATGAAGTTTAACTGGGAAAAGTTAAAACCTGTATTTCCTCAGTATCCAGTTCCCTTCTCAAAACAAAAAAAAATCTGACACAGTTATCTCACCATTTAGTTTGTAAGCAATTATATAAAATTAAAAGCAGAAAATACATGTAAGTATATCCCATCATGATCATCTCTGTTCCAAATTAATTTGGGTTTTTTGGTAACAAATAGCACGAAATTCATCATGGTAGGCAAAATCTCAAGCCGTTCTTCTTAAAGAAACTCCTCCATGAAGAAAGAAAATAAAAAGGGTCTGTGAAAGAATCTGAAGTATTTTCCCAACTGTTCCCCAAACTTAATTGAATGTCTCAAGCTCTTACCTGACAGCATTTTTTTTTCCTCCCTCACTACTGCTTTTTATATCCTTAAGTTATTGTGCAGGGAAACATTCTGTTTGTCCTTTCCACTATATGAAGAAAAAACCATACAGATGTACAGATGGTGAGCTTTTTTTCCCCTGACATGTTTCCCCAAATAAGAATGTTTCTTTAGACAGGAAAAAGAAAGCAATTTAAAAAAAAAAAAAAAAAAAAAAAAAGTATGAAAGGGGGGAGGGGGGT
>VYXC01005982.1:1317544-1347751 GCA_013397175.1 Platysteira castanea
CGGCGGCGGCGGCGCGTGCGCCAGCCGGGGCGCAGGCGCGGGGCGGGCGGTGGCGGCGGCCGCCTTATCGTGAGGGGAGAGCGCCGGGCTCCTGCCTCTTGCGGCGGGAGCGAGGCACCTGCGCAGCTCTGTAAAGGCCAACGCCTCCGCTGGGCTTTCAAATTGTATTTGTTGTTTGGGTTTTATTTCTTTTTTTTTAACCCGAAAGGCCTAAGAATCTTTCAGTTCTTTAAAAGCTTTTGCTGGATTGTTGGTTGCTTTTCAGCTGCGAAATGGTAGTCACAGAATCCATTTAGGGTGAGATCATCGAGTCCAAGCTGTGACCGAACATCACCCTGTCGACTAGGCCATGGCACTGAGTGCCACATCCAGTCTTTCCTTAAATACATCCAGGGATGGTGGCTCCACCACCTCCCTGGGCGGCCCATTCCCATTTCTAATCACCGTTTCTGTGAAGAAATTTCTGCTGATGTCCAATCTCCCCTCATGCAGTTTAAGACTGCGTTCTCTCATCCTGTCGCTGGTTGCCTCGGAGAAGAGGCTGACTCCCCCCACCTGGCTCCTTTCACCCCTAAGCTTCTCCGGGCTAAACAATCGCAGCTCCCTCAGCTGCTTATCATGGAACGCGTGCTCCAGACCCTTCACCTGCTTTGTTGCCCTTCTCTGGACAGAGATGGGCAATTAATGGCTGGATAAAGCCTGGGGCTTGAATCTGTGTGCAGTGTGTATGGCACCTCTGCACCCTAGGGGTGGTGTTTTACATTAGAGCAGATTGTTCAATACAGTGATACATTGAGAAAGTCAGTGCACTGGGGTCACCCTGACAGCTATGTGGGAATAAATCAGGAAAAAAAATATGTGAATAGAAGTTAAATAAATAATCCTTTTATACAGTCATTTTGTAGTTACATATAGTTGCAATAATGTAAAAATGGTTTCACTGATCTTTCATACACTAGCATTTCATGTGTGCTTTACTCTTTTTTCCTAAGTGGTGAAAAGAGGTTAGGAATAGTTGTCATAATGAGATTAATAACCAAATCAATGACAGAAATATATTCTTGTTGTCTACTGTAACAATTTCTGTCTGAACTACAGAAAAACACTTGTGTGAACACTGCAGATTGACTCAATGGAAATTGCAGCACTAGGTAAACATCATAATATTCCCACTGAATCAAAACATTTCTTCCCTCTGCCATATGAAAAATCACTCTAATGAATTGGATCTCTGTATTTTAGTTTGCTGGATTTTTTGTTAAGAATCTCTCTGAGCCATAAGAGAGAGTAGAAACACTGATCAGAACTGTGGTTTTATTGAAATCAATAGATAAAGTCTCATTGATTTCAACAGAGATAGGATTTCACCTCATGTGAATGAGAAGACTTGGAATGAGTGTCTCATACTGTAGATATAAATAAGTAAATTCAATAGCTCTCCTGGTTCTCCTTGAGTTTTGAGAATATCTAAGGAATTGTTGCATGATTTTTTTTTATGCTGTCTGAATGATCTCATGGGAAAAGTATTTGCAGTAATTCTACTTTCTAATATTTCTTACATGTATCTGAATAATTTCATTACTGGAGTGTGTAGAAATGATTCAGAAATGTCATGCTTTATTAATAAATTAGTTGGCATATGAATAGTCTGGAGATCAAACCTTGATATCTGTTCTATTTCCTTACAGTCCACTCCCCAATTTTTTCTTCAATCTTTTCTTTCTTTTGTTGTCTTTTCCTTTCTCCTTTTCTTTTCTTCTTTCCTTCTTTGCTTCTCTCTTTCAAAAGAAAATGTATTGTAAGGGTGTTCTTTGCTTCTATTTTATGGAGGACTTAACTTTAATTTTCACTTTCTCCTTACCATGTCGAATCACTTCTACTGGAACTAAGAAAATTTGTTTGAAAATAAGAAAATCAGAAAGTTTGAGTGTAAAAAGTAAATCTGAAGCATTTGGTCATGTTCCATTACGAGTATGTGTTTACTAGGCTAAAAGTATACTAATGTTAGAGAATAAGAAGAAAAAAAAAACTCATTTAATAAGGAGAAAAAAATCCTAAAAGTTTTTGTTCTGGCATAGTTCTGTTATGTTAGAGGATTTTTGCTGATTAGACTGAATCTACTGGCTAAGATTTCAGAAAGCAACAAAAGGAAACCCAAATCACACAACTTCCTCCAAGCCTTTTTGCACAGCAAGGAAATGAAGTAATTATGTTCAGTTTAAGTTTAGATGGAACAGGGATGTTAATATCATTGTGGTAATATTATTGATTAACTTCCTTTATTAATGTCTTGTGTTATAATAATTTTTCCTCTTTGGTCTTGTGATTGCTATTTTTTTCTGTGTAAGGTCAAGATACACTTTTCCCTAGCCTGCCTTCTGATATTCTTATCTTTACTGTGGCTTCCATTATTTTCTCTTCCATTATATTCTGTGTCTTCTCACTTGTACTGTATTTATGGATATAATAGCAGTGATACACTGTTCTGGCTTCAGAACAAACACAGAAGAGGGAATAGTCTGGGCATGTAGCCTTTCCTTCTATTCTCAGTAGTCCTATCTGTCTCCAAATTGTGAATCTATTTTCCTTCCAGTAACCATTCTTAAACCAGAGCTCCTCCTTCGAAGTTTTCTGAATCTCTGCCACTTTATCTAGATACATAGCCATCTCTTTGAATTTTTCCTCCCAGAGCCTCTTACTGCTGCGTCCCATATTTTTTTCTGAGCAGAAGCTAAAGACAACCTTTCTTTTATGCCACAAAAAACAGTGGAAAAGTGATGGTCCGTTTTTCACTGGAAGTTTTCTGTAGCACTAGAAATACAGTAACAGTTTGGTTCGATTTGGATAACTATACTCTTGCTTCTTTACAATTCTCAAAAAATAACTTTGAAATAGTAAAGACTGGCTGCACAGATGATTTAGAGAAATGAAAGCTTTGATTATTTGACTTCAGTAACTCACAGATGGATTACCTGATAGCCATCCAAAGACAGCTACACATCTTCAAACTGCAAATATAAACAAGCTTTATTAAAGCTCATACTAATTTTCTGTCATGCGACTAATCTCTTATTTATTGAATGATGTCTTGAACTGTGTGTATGTCATGGTTTAACCCCAGCCAGCAACTCAACCCCACACGGCCTCTCAGCCTCTCACCCTGGGTTGGAAGGGGGAGATAATCAGAAGAGTAAAAGTGAAAAAAGTTGTGGCTTGAGATAAAGACAGTTTGACAAGTAAAGCAAAAGCCATGCACACAAGTGAGGTAAAACTAGAAATTCGTTCATCACTTTGATTTGGCTGGCAGGTGTTCAGCCATTGCCAGGAAAACAGGGCTCCATCACACGTCACAGTGACTTAGGAACACAAGCACCATCGCTCCAGAGGTCCCTGCTTATACATTCCCCAGCTTTATATACTGAGCGTGACACTCCATGGTACTGGATATCCCTTTGGTCCTTTGGGGTCAGCTGTCCCAGCTGTGTCCCTCCCAACTCCCTGTGCACCCCCAGCCTCCTCACTGGTGGGGTGGGGTGAGAAGTAGAAAAGGCCTTGAGTGTGAAAGCACTGCTCAGCAGTCATGAAATACAGTTATCAACACTGTTTCCAGCACAAATCCAAAACATAGCCCTTACTAGGTGCTATTAAGAGAATTAACTATATCCCAGTCAAAACCAGCACAGTGCATTAGAGATTTGTTCCAGCCTTTCAGAAATGAAACTTTTCTATATGTATAGAGCTTATAGTCTATTGTAATTCTGAAATTTAGAAAACAAGTGCTTCACCTTCAAAAACAGTGAGGCTTGCATATTTTTAAATTTCTGTTATGAGATTAAAAAAAAAAAAACCAACAGGATAAACCAGAAAAAAAGTTGTAGTTATAGCCACTGAAAACATACTGTACTCACATTAGAAAGTTCCATTTACTTTTGTGTGTGAAGGTAATGTGTACAAGTAGAAATTTCCTTTACTTACTAAGAGAAGTAATCAAATGTAGGTAATAATTGTACAAGATCAAAGTGTTGTTAGTACAGGAGTGCCTGCCAAGCTTATTGAACTGTGAGCTGATGTATATATTGGATTTGTACGAAAGTTATTCATTGGGCTACGAGTACAGAAAATACATATCACATGATTTATGTTGGCACGTATTGGGATGTGCTTTTGATTTCTTTCATTTCATACTGTTTTAAGACCTTTTCTGGAAGAGCATAGCAAGATAAAACATAGCTCTTTCTAATATTCTTTTGTTAGAAAGAAAGTTATATAACATCTTAGAGGGTGAGAGGAAAGAAATTTTTCTCTCTGCCCATAAAGAAAATTGTACAGAAAGAATTTATGTATTGTTTTTAAGAGTTCCCCTGAAGTACATATATATCTGCAGATGTATTTTATTGCAATTCTCCTTCAGAAGGTAGAAGCCTCATTTGTGCTTCCTCTCAGGTTAAATGAACTGTGATGGGACAATGATGTTTTCTTCTTCTGGCAGAAAACATAATTCAGCTAGCCTAGTCTTGTGCACTCATTTTTCCTTTTCCTTTTTTTCCCCTTTTTGTTAATTTTTTCAGCAGTTGTAGAAGAAGAAATAATTTTTCAAAGGAGAAGAAGAATTTTGAGGTGGCAGGGTGATATATGCTTTAAAAGTGTCTGAGTTAGTTGATACTGGTAAAAAAAGGGGCCAAAGCAAGGGAGAGTTAAAAAAAATATGACACACTTAGCCTGTGGGTACCCTGTAAAAACATATACATTTGGACTCAGAATGTTTAAATACCATTTAACCATCCTTTGTTGGGTTAGTATTAAGAAAGGAAATAAATTCTCTGAATAATATTTCATCACAATTCTAAGACTAATCAAGCATTTCAAGCATTTCAGCATTTCTCTAGTCATGCATTAATGCACACAGACTTTCAGAAGAAATAAGTACTCACCTGTGAGGTGCAAGACAATTTACAGGTAAAATGCAAGCACACAAGCATAGATTTCCCTTGCTGCATGTTCACAGTACTTCCTGTAGTTTTAAGAAGCCCCCTTTTAGGCTGCCAATTAAGTTTCTCGGGATACAGCAGCCTAGTGATTTTTAATTGTCAGGATAGCTCTGCAGGGTGAAAAAGAGTTCTTCTAGTCTTGTAAGAGACCCATAACCCTCTCCAGAGTTAAAATACCTACCACCACTGTTCAAAACTCTGAGGTTTAAAGGGACCATATACTTAACTGCTGCCTTTTCAAATCAGTACTATCATTAATAGTGTGATTTTTTTTTATTTGGTGGAACATCAGGATGAAATGTAAAACTATCAAATAATGTACTATACTTGCACTTCCAACTTTTAACTAGCTTTTATTTTAGAAATAAATGAATCATTAATAAAATTTACATTGAAACGTGTAACTGTCATACAAAAGGGATTACATTTTCATTTTGAGCACTAGGTACATGATTAATCTATAGATAAGTGAATAGTAACAAATATACGATTTTTTTTTTAACTTAAGGATTGCTGGTAAGCAAAGATATTTATCTTATTTCCCAAAAAACACGTTTCAATACTTTCATATATTAAGCATGAATATTGGCTCAAGGTAAGCCAAAGTTATGCAGTTTCTTAAACCACCAAAAAGTATTGCATGAGCTGATAATGGTAGTGCAGCTGCAGTAACAGAAGACTACAAAGCAGTGTATATTCTGCCTAATTAGGCTGCGCTGTTAAAGATGCTGACACTGAAGCAGTCACAAAGGAATAGGAGGAAATATGTGGAGTTAGACGATGGAATGAGAACTTCCAATAATGGAAGCACTATGAAGCATAGATTTTCCTCATAAAGAAAAGAAAAAAATACGTATTTTGTTAAAGTATTTCTGTCTTCCATTCAAGTTAGTTTGAGCTCATAAGCTAGAATGGGAAGTGTTTTACCATTTTTATTACAGTGTTCTATAAAACAACAGTTTTTTCCATCTGTATATCTGTGTAGATGTAATCGAGATGTATAAAACATTAGGAGCATATTACAGGCATAGAATCTGTATTGTTCTTTTAGTCATTTTCCATTGTGCTTGGAAATGTATTCTACCTACAAAAATGTTTTCCTGTATTGGGGGGTCTTGTTTTGGAACATTGATAGAATTTGGAGTAGCAAAGAAAGATCATGGAGACCAGGAATTTTTAATGAGTGCATAAGTTCAAAAAAATCCACCTGTTTTTGCAGTATAGCACTAAGCATTAGTGGCTGAAAAGTTGCCAAGTGAGTGCAATAATTTCCATAATTATGCCGTTAAAACTGTCTGCATCATGAAGGCATCTGATAATTTGAAGATCATATTATTTTATAGGATGAGAGAGGATGAACTCCATGCAGCTCGTTAGCAGTTGCCTCAAGACTGTAGACAAACTTGTCATCTGATTTATGACAAAGAGAAGAGGACCCCTGGCAGAACTAGTAAATTATCGAACACTGCAGCTTTCAGTATTACAAACACTTAACAACTTTTGACGTTAGATTATTAACAGTGCTTCTTTAGTAATAAAAATAAGAATGTATTACTGTAGCACCTAATTGGATGAAAGTGCTTCTCAAAATAGGTGAAAAGAGATACTGCCCGTCCTGAGGGCTTCTCAAGCGTGATTTAATGTGGTGTTAGAAGTGAGATGTAGTCATGGGCATTGATGGCTTTATCCTCCATAACTGTCATTTGTATATTGATATTTCCAAAAATGGAATAAGACACCAGTTTTAGTTGGCTAACTTCTTGTAGGATCTGCAAAATAAATTGGTCTGCATGAGGACCTTACTGGCACTGCAGGTCAGCTCAGAAGAAAGTATATGTAGGATACTGGAAAATATAGACAAATACATAGATGAGTGTGAAATCTGGTAGCAAAATACCAAATGGGAGCACAGATTTTGCCTTTTTGTTGTGGTTGTTCTACTGAAACAAATACAGTAGTCAGGTGTATAGCTGTTTATGGTTTACTTTCAGGGAATGATACTGTCAAAAGATGACATGCCGGTGCTCACTTGAAAATATTTAGACTATTTGATTTTTCTGTGGTGTGTCTTTCTTTGGGGAGGAACAACTTTCTCTACTCTCTGTAATGAAACATATAGACTGTTTACTTTTAGACTTATTGTAGGATTCATTTTCTGCCCACTTCTTTAAAATCAGCTTATGTGAGCCAAGAGGTTAATTAAAATACAGTTCACAACATAGATGATGAATTGAAAATCATTTTGTAGTTACTGATTTTCTATTGTAAAGATAGTTAGTCCTGCTTAATGATACACTATTATGCTGCAGGCAATATAGATGTTGATTGGCAACTTTGCTGTGAGACTGAATTTCTTCTAGGAAGTCACTGGAGACAAAACAAGCATGTTTTATGGACGAAACATATCCCTTGATTAAAAACAATGAAGTGCATTTCATAATTTTTGCAATTTTCCTACAAATAAGCAGCAGATCATGAGAAATTACGCTTTCTGTTTTGCTAAGGTAGAAACCATTATAAAAAGCTTTTTATCCAAAGGAGTCGGCAGAGGGTCAAGTATGCTATGAAAAGCTAAAACAGCTGCAGAAGTGTTCAAATAAGTTCCAAGCTGTAGGCACATTTCAGCCTCTACTCTTGGTTCAAGGACATTGCTTTACATGAACTTGTAGTGTGAAATCTGCACAGGTGATTAATCCTACTGCCTTGAAGGTGTTTTAGGGAGTAGAAAGCTTGTTAATGGACATGACTGGCCATCATAATATTTATATGGATATTTTCTTTTATGTTTCAGGGATGTTTTAGTACATACTTAGGAAAAAAAAAAACAACCTACAAAGCAAAGACTCATCTAACTAGCACAAAAATTACTGAATCAAAGATAATATTTTATAACCCATCTTGCACTATGGTATCATGCAAAGCAGAAACAATGCAGCACAAAGAGGGAGATAGAAGGAATGGTTTAGTCTTAGCACTGATGCATTTCAGTTGCTGCTTTCTGAAAGTTAACCTTGAGTTTTTCATTGGCCTTCTAGAATTCTGTTGCATTAATTTGTGAGTAAAAGCAGCAGATGCTTGGAAACAACTGTTTGCCTCAGCCTCCCGTGAAAAATGGAGGAAGAAGAGAAAGACAAATGATAGTTCACCGTTGTCATAGTGTAAGATATTCTTTACCATTTTCATGAGCTGCTGAGACCAGGTGGGGTGGTGCTCCCTGCCTCCTCCCTCTGGACTATTTTCTGTTAATGGGCCCATCAAGATAAGTGGCTCCTGATTATCTCCTGTCAATGGCCCATCAAGGCCTTGCCCTATGACTCACCATCGCATTGTGAGATGCTCTGCCCAGGGGGAAGGACCCAAACATTCCCACCAGAATAAAGTCTGGGGTTTTGGAGCAGCAAGGCAGAGCTTTTTCCACTGGACTCCCAGAGGACAGAAGTTCCCTAACCANGTGGAGTTGGAAGTGACCTGTTCTCCAATTGATACTGAAAAAAAGAAAATAGCAAAATATGTAAAAAATTATATATGAAACCTGATATATTCTGTACAGAGTGATTCTTTGTATGCCTACTGGAATCAAGGGTCAAAATACATATTCTGACCATCTTTTACAAGTGGTTAGCAATGTGCTGGCAAATAAGTTACATATCAGTGCATTAGAAAATAGCACAAGAAAAAAGCCCTTCTATTTCTTTACCTGTAAGTCATTATTTATTAAAAAGGCCTGATGAACTGTGACCATTAAAATTTTAGAGAGAAGGAATGATCTTTGTGTTCTGTACATGCAAACTGTGTAGAATAAGTTGAGTTTAATCCTTGATTATAGCCTGTGCAGGCTACTGAAATTAAAAAAAGTGGGTGGGTTACACAAACATGTTTTTTTCTGTCAGTATTTTCCTTTGTTACTCCTGTTTTTAGTCTGAAGCAGAACATATTTAGTTCAAGTCCTCAGTCATTCAGTTTTTAGAAAGTGGTTTAGATAGTTTCTGTACTAGCATAATTTACCTCACCACAGCTATGACAAGAATATCACCAAAAGACTTAAAAAATTAATTATTAGTAGTCAACCTTGAGATGTTAACTAAACAGTCAGTGCCATCTAAGACCCACTAAATCATCATAAAACCCCCTATGTCTGGAGCTGGAAATTTCAACACAACTACAGACTTCTGTAGGAGGTAACTAAATTCAAACTTTGAACCTTCAGTGACCTCACTGGGCAGTGAATCCATAATTACTGTTTTACCTATTACTTATTTTTTATCCTTCCTTAAGGAAGGATTGTTAAGATGTTGGTGTATCACACTGGATTCTCACTGCCTCCTTCTGGTAAAACAGCCATGTCTCAGAATTAAAGGTACTGAACAAAAAGACATCACAAGGCTGAGTATGTTTAGACAACTTAAGTCTACTTGCATTGCCTCCCTAGTGTTTTCTACCTTCTAAATGGACTACAAGGCTTCAGTCCCCCCTTTCAAGGGTGATGTAGATGCTTCTGCATTCTTGGAATTCAGGTTCACTTTCTGGATAAGGTTAACTATACAATGTGTCATGTTTCTTTCTGTATTCTAAGTTCACCGGGTACTTTGAACACTTCAGCATCTCAGCTCCTGCCTGCTGATGTTGCACCTGTCACATTGAATGAAAGTTCATATTTCAGTGGGTCAATACAAAATTCTTGTTCTAAATCTAAATTTATAGTTAAACTAGAGCATAATTTTCAGATCTGTTTCTATAAATATATATGTCCTGTGAGAGTCCCCGGTAAATTACTTTGATGCTTAATTGTTAAAAATTTGTGCTCTGTGTTCATTAGCTGTTACAATGCCTTATTGCCTCGTCTGCTGCTTTGAAGATCCCATTACTTTTGAAATTTACATTCTTGTGGCAGTAGAGAGACTAAGTCACTCTTTGTTCTTCTGTTTGATAAGTTAAATTTAATTTATACCTCTAGAAGAGATGCCTCATATGGCTTTGATCATTCTTGTGAATCATTCCCAAATCTTCTCTGCTTATGTCTAGTGTGAACTCTAGGCATAAGAACTAGATACATTGTGTTAACTGAAAACATTTTTTTCCAGTGGCATTTTTTCCCAGGGAAAATATATCTTATAGGGATATATTTACAGGTAATTTTTGATCAGTGGAGTAATAAACAGCACTACAAGTGCTTATCTTTTCCTTGGATGCATTTCATGCATGAGCACAGTATATACTATAATTGGGTCACTCTTAAAGGCTGATTGTAAAAAATTTCCTTTAACAGATTGCACAGCCTTACTAAGCAACCTATTCTTGTACTTTACTGTCCTCACTCTTCAAGATATTTTCATGATTTCTAATTTAAATCTCCTTTTCTGAAATTTTAGCTCATTGCTTTTTGTCTTCAGACTATACAAAGATGGATGGATTTTCTTCTTTAACACCTCCTCTTACATTCTTATAAGATTATCATGTATGTTGTAGGTCAAATGTGTATACTAATTATCATTTCAATTTGCTTCTTTTGGACTGTCTTAAATTATTCCATATCCTTCCTAAGCTATATTCCTTCAAAATAAAAAAAAAAAAGGGCCAGCAGATGCTTTAAGAGTACTGAGATGACGTATTCTGGATGTTTTTAATGCACCGCTCTTGCATATAAATCCCAGAATTACACTTTATCACAAGAAAATGATATTTTTAACTTCTGTTCAGAGGCTGTGATCCAGTGCAATAGTAAATCATTTTCTGCAGTATTGATGGCTATCCAGTCTAGTCTTGCATTCTTCCTTACCAAACTGTAAAAGTTGTTTTTCTTTCCGTTGTCTGACATGAAACCATAATTACTGCCACTTTGATGGTGATCAGACTAGAAGATATTTTGTTCACCATCAGGCTAATAGTAGTGACAGTTTCTTTTAGGTCCTTACATGTTTTCTTTTAAGGTCAAAACTACAGGTTCAAATATCTATTGTTTCTAGAGCACTCAACTTTTATCATTCCACATGAAAGGCAAAAGTGAGGCATTTGTCCCTCTTGTTCTGCATCAGGACTATGCTTTATATAATTTCAGTGTATAATACTGAGGACTATGACATCCTTAGAAATTTATTTCATACTTTAATAAGGAAGGATAAATAATTCCCTTCCCTCATTTGCTGTGAGCAGGGTTGCATTTTCCTGTTCTACGTATTGCTCCAAATTTAATAATCTTCATTCAGCCAGTAGTCCCACAGAGGCTTCTTGTTCTTGGAGGACTAGTATGTGGTACGTACAATCACATAGAGGAATATTCAAAAGATATATCAAGAAAGAATTGGAAGAGAAGTACAACAAATTAAATTTTCAGTCACTAAGAAGTTAGTAGAAAATATATAAAATTAGGTTGTTCAAGTAATCTGTTTTCCATGCTGAGAAATACTATATCCCAAAGTAGGGAAATTCAACTCTTCTGGTTTTCTTGTATGTGTTTATTACAGTTTATTTTACCCATCAGGACAATAAATCACTTTTACTGTATAGAAAATCTACTTCATATAACTTCGAAAAACCAGAGGAGATATATCATGTTGCTTTTTTCTGTCATGATAATAAATGAATGCACAGTACATTAATGTTTTGTTGTTCTTATTTTTAAAATAGCATGCCAATTAGGAGTAGTTTCATACATCCTTAGCACTGTGGAATCTGCAAATCTTTTGCAGAAATATCTAAGAATGAGTCATGGTTTGTATGTGTCTGTATTGCTTTTGTGTGTCTCTTTCCATCCCTAATAGTCAAGGAATAGTTTTTTCTTAACAAATTACAGATTTGTTTTAGACGTACAGGCCTTGAAGTAATTTAGGCTAGAGCTTGAAGGTGGATCTGCCTATTTTTCCTGAGATTATTTGTATAAAAAAGGGAGGGAGGGTTCTATGGCTAATAATATTTTGTTAAACTAGAAAAAGATAGCCTGAAAAAAATCCACCTCACTGTTAAACTTTAAAATATGAGTTTGCAGATAAATCTTTGCATGCCACATACTGCTTTGCAGAAAAGTACTTTCCTTTCAGGTTGCAACTGGTAAAGTGGCTTTTATCCATTTTGTGTGTTTCACCACACTCTTGATTCCACTTTCAAACTATTGGATAAACTGCTAATGTGACTTGGCAATGACTGCTTCATGCCAGCATTAATAGTGTCAATTTTTTTCACTTATGTTCCAGGTTGCTTATATGTTTTGAATATCTGCATTTTTGAGTGGTTTTGGAAATCTCCATTGTTTTTCTTTGAATTCCAGATGGTGCTCGCAAATGGTCATAATCACACGCAGCACAACAAACCTCTCTGTTTTAACAGCAACTTTTAAAGTTAAGTAAAATATATACAGTACAATGCAAATTGCAAATAAATAAATATACTAGTCATCATTATTTGGGAAGCTCTCACGGCTCTTTTTTTTTTTTCCATCTAGGCGGAATTTTAGAAAGTATTCATTGTGCCTAGTTTTCTTGAATCTTCAGAACAGGAGATGAGGTTGGAACCTGACAGGTGAAAGACTTGGACAACTGCAAAGATGGGTGGATATGGATGGCAATTTGCAAAGCCTCAACAGAAGCAGACTGGAGGAGGGAACTTGGAGGAGGGAAAGAAGGGAGTTATGTGAATTCTCAGCTGAGATACAGCTGTTCTGAGGCAGAAGGATGGTGTTTGTTGGATAAATGAGCTTCAAGTCTGGAAAAGACTGCAGCGGTGTGATAATGCTGCTTAGATGTGGCCACACAAAAGGGCTTCTTGAAAGCATGTGACACACAAGGCCAGCTAAAAAATCAAACAAAACATAGAAATAATTGCTTTAGGAGGATCAGTGGTTGACAAGCAGCATGAAAATAATGAAGACTAAAATTAATGGGAAACAAAAATATATTCAGGGATAAGAGTCTATTAGTTAGGATTTCTGACGCAAGATAATACAGAAAAAGAATATTATAGCAGGGAAAGAGGACAATGGGAACTGAACTTTTTTCATTATCTTCAGTGAAAAACATCTTAAATTAATAAATAGTTATAACAGTCTTCAAATAATTTTTTGCATTGGTGTTGTTACAACTGGCTCTCCTAATGAATAGCAACTGAACCCATTACAAATTTCTCCAAATATATGCAAACCCATGATAGGGCAGAAAACTGGAAAAATGGAATAATTACAGGAGTATAATAATAAAGGGAATAAATAGATCACGTAAGCAAGGAATATGCATGTTTTCTCAGTGTAGTATTTAGATTTCTCTAACATGCTATTTTCTCTGACAGCTTGAAAGGTGGAAAATACAGTATCACGTTGTCTCTAATTTCCTGCAAGATAAATCTGAATACCTCTGTTGAAATTGTAACTGTAGCTTGCTAAGAAAAGTATCATTCAAATCTACAATTACTGTTGTTTCATACAGTATTTCATAAGACTTCAGTAAAATCAAATACTTTAAGAAAGCCATAGTCTCCTGAGAAGCTTCAATACCCAGTAGCAAAAAATCTATTTTATAGCAGAGTTTCATAATGATTTTCCAAGCCACTGACTTAAGAAAGACCCTGTAGTTTACTTTAGTCTCACATAATGGATTGTAATACAAAGTAGACCCAAATAAGGTATTTTATAAGTGGTTTTTTTTCCTTTTGAATCAAACAATGATTATAGTGTAAAATAACAAGTTGATTCTACCTGCTTTACATAGGATGCTATGCTGTTTATCACTATCACAACTATCCTCCAGTGTTTCATTAAACTTGGGGACAGCATTTGTGCTCCTTGATTCCCTTTTTTTTTTTCTTACAGTGAAAAATTGTATGGCAGGTTTTGTCCTGTTATTGCAGCTGTGCTACTGTTTAGTGCACATGTTGTTTTGTACTAATTTAGTAGAAAATAAGTTCAGAAGAAAATGCTTGTATTGCCGCCAAGTTTTGAAATTATTTTAACTGCTGGAGAAAATTATATTTTGCACATCTGAGTTGTGAACAACACATATGACCTCCATCTGGAGAAACAGCAAACTGTTGATATCCATCTTCTCTCCAGAACTTCAGAAGAGTTTGAGGATGTGTGATCTCCTCAAGTATCACTGTGTATCTCCCTTCAGCAGGAGAGTTGTTATCAATTAGATTCTTCTTGTAAAGAAGCTCTTTTGTTTCTGTGTTCCTCCCAGCCACTTACGTAATTTTAATGTTTTTATTATAACTTTACTGAGATGTGGAGATCAGGACCACACACAGTATTTGTTATAGGTACTAATTCTGAGTTTACGTCATGGCATGATACTGATTTTGTGTTTTGTTCTTTTTTCTTTCTAATATGCTCTTTGACTTGCTGATCTCTCTTAAGAGACAAGTTAGATTTTTTGTCAGACTATCTCTGTGGTCCCTTTCCTTAGCAGTAAATAGCTAGTTGATTTTTGTATTTTGTTTTTTTTGGGTTTTTTTTATTAGCTTTTCGGTTTGTTTTGTTTTGTTGTGAATTTACTGACAAAGACTTTTGTCTGATACATTAATTCCCAGTCAGCTACTGTCATAGGCAGTTCTTTTCATCAGCTTTTCTTTTAATAATCTATCCTCTTTTAATAATCTATCCACTTACTCGTTAAAGACTTCATAAAGAATTCATACCTTGATATTAATTTACTACCAGCTTCTAAATGAGTGCATTTGAACACTCTCTATACAACCACATTTTTCTCTTTTAACGAATTGTTTAAAATATTTATAAAAATAAATTTAATTGCTATAGTTTTTTCAAAAGTTAAAATATTATTATAGTGTATTTCTTTAACTTTAAAATTTTTTAGATTACATGGAATTTGAGTATATTACAATCTTCAAGTGTCACATTCTGTACCAAATCTTATGCCAAACTGAAGAGAAATCTCTCTTCTGGTGTGTTCCCTCATTAATCACTTCAAGAAGTCATCAAGAGGAGACATAAATGTCACCTCCAGTGGATGTAACTATTATGGAGTCTGCATATGCCAGCCAAATCTTTCATTAATATTGTCTCTGACTTCTTAGCAAATTGTTCTCATTGTTACCATCCTTGGTGTTCAGGCAAAATGTTTTTCTTTATCTATTATGCTGTGGGTTTCAGTGTGCTTATCTTCTATATTCCTTGTTGTTATGGATGATGTATAATTAACATGATTTAATGTATAGCTCCTTTCTTTACCTGGTTTAACCTCTCTATAAATACCCTGGTTCTGCCTCTCTATAAATACCCTGTCATCCCATTCATTATCACCTTCTAGTAAATTTTTGAGATGCATAATAAATATGAATTAAAAATACTGTGATATAATATCTTAAAATTTCTACGTGCTAAAATAAATTCATAACATATGTGAGCTTCTATCTGAGTAAATTGACTTCTAACTCTTTGAAAACTGGATTTGATCACTGCAACCTAGACATTTTCATTCATCATTGCAGATTTTAACGAGGCAATGGTTTAGACTATGTAAAACTGAGAGACAAAAATAAGTTCAGTGGCTGGTTGAAATGGCTAAATTTAGCACATCTACTGGCATTATCTTATAGAACTAAAGTTAGTCCCCTAAAAGTGAAAATCACTCAGGCAACCATAGAAGCTGACGCTTGTTTTGAAATATTTCTCCAGGGAGTTATCTGTTAGGCAGTATTTGTCCCTTGTGTCTTACAAGTCCCTGTGCTACAGCTACCATCTATAACAGTAACAGCTGTCCTTTAGAGAGCCTCTCACATCCTCAGAACATTACACAGATACTTATAACATTTAATAAGTCCATCTGAGGTAGAGGTATGTATTATTAAACAGTTTTTCATTACGTGATTAGAAGATGTTCTGACAATGAAAAGCAGTACTGGCAGTTGTATAAAACTTTTTCTTGTGCACTTGGAGATTGTTTCAGATATTGTTTAATATTTTAATTATTAGATAAGTAAGTGACTTCTTGGTTTCTTTCAAAAGCAAGAGGAAAAACATTCAACAGCTTTCCCAAAAATTTAGGAACATGCTTTATAAAGAAAACAGTTGTTTTACTGAATTTATCCAAGAGAAAATGACATCTTATCAGGTCAAACCGATTTTAATTTTTTTTAGAAAGGCTCCCTGAAATCTCTGTTATCAGTGGTATTTCTGGATAAATCTATGTATTTAAGTGCTGAATCCTTCTGTCCTTCATGAAAAACTACAATTCTTCTGAAGACTGAGATAAGTCAGGAAATTCATACTATCTACAGCTGAGGAAAGTAGTGCATATTAAAATAAAAATAAAAATCCAAATGGAATGATACAGAAGAAATTAGCATGGCTCCCACTGAAAGACTGCCTGCAAGCTCATGGACAGAAATGACACTATGTCTTCCTTGAGAACAAATTACACTACTTACCTGAAAGAACCTTCTGAAAGGCAGGTTGGCCAAAGAGAAATGAGAGAAATGGGGAAGTTGGAGAGAAGGGATGTTGAACAGAGAGTGAACACAGACAGGTCTCAGAGGCTTGGAAGGGAAATCTGAAGGCATGGAAAGCAAATGGATAGACAGTGTTTTATACATCATTAAAAGCCACTGAAAGTTCCTAGGGTAAGGACTGACTCTGCAAACTTTCAAACAGGCCTGGAAAAATGTGTTTTCAAATCTCTTGTTGATCTGTCTTGACTAGGAGAGTCATGCTTAGTCCTCTTAAAAGATAACTTACTCTAATTTGTATTCTAATAATAAGTGGACATTAAAGATTCATAGGGCCTTTGCTGTGCTTGCTTTCAGAAGAAGTTGCTGGCACCTCAGCATATACATTTGATCTATACATAAAATAAAATCCTTTAGGGTGGAAGCTACAGCTTCTCTGTGCTATGATGTTTATTAATCTTCCCTTGCAGTAAGAGTACATTAGGCATTTCACTGTGTAAGACATCATTTCTGTCCCCGGCTCAGGTAATGGAGTTTCTTGATTGCCTTAATGTTCTTGGGTGCTGTACACTGTCACTAAGCAGATAAGTGTCTAAAGTAATAGCCTGGAATAAAATCAGCACTTTTATCATCTGGATGAATTTATTTAAATAATGAAACTTTGACTGTGAGAAAGAAAATTGAGTTGAGAAAACAGTAAGATGAATACTTTTGATTCTTGTCCATTAAGTCAAAGCTTTGGTGCACAAGGCCATTAGTCTATTTCTATGTTTCACTCTGTTCTTACAGATTTAACATAATTTATATTCTTTCAACACTTAATGACTAGACTTGCATTATCAGTACAGGTATCAGCATCGGCAAACTCATTTTTGTCAAATGCTTGTTCTGTAGTTTTTTTATAAATAGTATAAATTACTGGAAACCTTGGTTTGAAATCTCTATGTGCAATCAATTTAGAACCACTCATGATGTTTATTTCCCATTCCCCTCCTCCCTCCCCGATATTTTAGTATTTTTCTGTATATGTATAAAGTATTCCATTATTGCTGTGATTAGTGTTTAGAAATTGGTGCCTGCAAGGTGACCAACATCATCAAAGGAACTAAGGCCTCTTACTGTACTTTCTGTAGCAAAATGCAGGTCTTTTGTGTTCCTTGTGTATGTTCTTCAAGCACTAAAATTCAGCACCTGGGTTTTAGAACAAATTATAAATGAAATGATCCACACATCCTTGGAAAATGATTGCTGTCATGCTTTGCAGTAGACATGCGCTTACTTCAAATTAGGCTTCATTAACAAATATGAAAGAGTACGTGTTAAAAGCAATGGTATTCCTTAAAGCTTTTAAAAGGTAATATGTCAGCTCCTAATGCACTTGCTATAATCTAAGTGTTTAGAGAGGACAAAACAGCAGCCTTAATACATATTACTATTGCAAGTGAGAACAATGAAATGTACACAGATGCACTGCAAGGGATTTGATTAAAAAAATAATTCAAAGATTTCAATTGGGCAGTTAAACTCTGTTGTTCATATGATTTTTTTGTTCACTTGAACTCATGGTTCAAGTAAACATTAAAGTGAATCATTCTATTCAACAATATATAAAAACAGGTGTTTCAGTAACTTGTTGCAAATTTGGAGAGATGTTCAGTTTAGTGAAAAATTTCTAGAGATGATGATGTGCTATTGAATGTCATCAATTCATGTTAAAGGATTAATTGGTTTCACTTGATCCAAATTTGAAATACTGTGATTTAACATTTTAAAGAAAAATGGGAAAAAAACCCTACAGTTCTTCTGTTTAAGATCATATGGCTTGAAATGAAGTCTTCATGTTTGAATAGGTAAACCTTTCCTCCCACATTTGCATTTTGCTGGTTGAGTGACACACAATATTTGGTGGAGCCTAACATTCTGTTCCTGTGTCAACAAACCCACTACATCCTGCAAACCACAGTAAAAGTTGAAAGTGGTTTCTTTCCTACTAAATTCTGCTCACTTTTAGTCTTAGAAGAAAACCTAGCTTTAAGCAAATGGGTGTAAAGATTTTGGATTTCAATCTGGTGCAACAGAAGCTATCTGTAAAAGACTTTTGCAGTTATTGCCCATATGGGAATTCTGAGTCATGAGGCATTAAGGTCACATGAGTATGAGTGCAGACTGGATGAGCAGTGAAGCTAGAATGGGAATCAAAAGTCTTCTATTCTTTGATCAGTGTCCTTTTCATTGGACCACAACCTTTTATCTTTGCTCTTTCCACATGGGAATATATTTAGGTGCATTAGAGGTTTCCTGTATTTTGCTCTTCATGTTACTCCTTGAGCCTTTGTGACAGGGGGAATTTGATGGCACTTTCCACTGTCCATCTATTTTGTGTGGTGTCATTATAGTGAAAGCAGAGAAACATTGATTTTTCCCCCCCCCCTTGACCAACAAAAGAGAAAGAAGTATGCTATATAATTTTAATTTGGGACTGACAGGAGTCACATCCAATATGACAGCCCATTCACATTTTCTACCTGACAAGCAAGTCAGAATTCAGGAAACCTCAGTTACATTAATGGGTGCTTAACCAGTAACTAGAATGCTTGAGTGTTGATGTATAGTCACACTTTTTGAAGGTACTGCCCTGGAAAGGGTTCTCCTCCCAGGAGCGGGGGTGAGGGGTAGGTGCCACTGGATCTGTGCTTTGATTTCAGTGGACAGGTGGGGAATAACAGTACTTTTCCTCCAAAATCTTGTGCTTGCCTGCTCTTGGGAGAAGCAGAAATGAGAGCCAGGTCTGCAGCAGGGGTGGCAATTACCAGCTGGTGAGAAATGTTGTTTCATCTCACCTTAGCCTGACCGCAGCTAACAGGAGTTATTCTCCATTCTCCTGGTTTTAGGAAACAACAGTAACAGCTTCAGAGTAGCTTTCTAAACTTGCTTTTCAAGAATATTCAGCTTGTGTATCTGGCATGGTGGCCTGAGATGCAGGATTCCACTCAGACCTATCCAACAGTGTGCAAGTACAAACCCAGAATCAAACTAACTTTGAATGTGTGATATAGGTGTGATATAATATGCAAGCCACTTATTTATTGCTTAGATGTGATTGACTGTCAGTTAGACAGCATAGACGCAGAAGAGGGAGAGGGCAGGGTAGTCTGAAGATTGTCCCAAACGTGGGAGAGCAAGAGGATGTGACAGGAAATAATTCAGATTTCCTTAGATGCACAAAATGACTCTGAATTTCTTATTCAGAGTGGAATATCCCTGCTTGTCCCAGCACTCAATGCTTTACAGCACAGAAATGTGAATTCTCGGGATGAAATAGGCAGAAATTCTTGGTGATAGGATAGGGAGAAAAAACAAGTTCAATGCTGTGTATATGATAACTACATAACATTTTTTACTTAGGTAATTTCTGATGTGAAGGTTTTCTTTTTGAATTCTATGTTCTATTTAAATAAAGATATATTCTAATGTTAGCAGAAAATGCTGCTTTTAGGCAACAGGGCTTTTTTTTCCACATTCTCTGAAATTTTAAGAAATAGTTGTCACTACTGTTGAAATCTTGCCTGCAATATTTTAAGTGAGCACAGCATGAACATCTGACAGTATATATTTTGCTAAGAACTGAGGAAGAGATATACACATCCAAACTCTCAGTGGAATTGTTTTGGACTCTCTCTGCTTATTCTGCCTGTTTCTGTATCTCCTGCCTTAGCAGTCTCTGGTCTGTGCACACATCCCAAAAAAGTCCCAAACCAAACCCCAAACCAAACAAAAAAGAAATGCCCCTCTACCCCCCCCCCAAAAAAAAAAAAAATCAGCAAAAGTTCTGGACAGAACAGTGTTTACAATGCTAAGGAAAATGCTAAGGAAAAAAAAAGGCCAAAAAAGTCTTAAAAAAAAACCTTTAACCTAGAAATAAATTTTTAAAAAAGTACATGCACATTCTTTCTTAATAAAAGGAGGTGATTATAGGACAAGAAAAAGATTCTCATCTGCTGTTTAGGAAGGGGTAGAATATAGCACCACTTATTTTTATCTCAGTGAAATATTCTTCAATGCTTTAAATTTTCTCATAAAAATTCACAAAATTTTTTAAAAATACATCATACCTTTCTCCATGGGAACTTCTCAAAACCTCTAAGGGTCATAAGAAATTTCTTTCTCCGCCTTCATTCTATAGTCACAGTGAATTCTCCAAAGCAATATGAAAACTTGTTTATAAAGCTGGGTGACAGATGAGGTTTATTTTAGAGACCTGTCTTTTTTTTTCCTTTAACCTAATGGATACATTGACATTTTAAATTTTAAATCTTATGATCTGTCCTTGAAAAATACTCTGATTCTGTCCACATAATTTCAGATTTTATGAACTTCTATTTTTTTTAAAATATATGCACACCCGCATGCTGTGTACACCTTCATTTGCCTTCAAAGATGCTTGAAATTTAATGGAATTCTGTATGCTAGTGAGTAAAAATAATTGGATAGAATTAGCAAAAGTGTATTTTAATTTCCTTCAAGATGGAAAATGAAAGGGCTTCAGTTACAAGAAGCAGGTAGAGACTGTGAAAAAGCAGCTGCTTGCTGTTTACTTTAATTAAAAAAGTTGAAACGGCTAATGGATAATTTAGGAATAATTAGTTTTGAAAGTGATTGAATCACTATTTTGATTTTCAATAATTGAACACAGAGATCCCAAAAGGGAAACTGGAAACTATGTTTCCATTCAATACTTTTTATTTTAGCTGCTAAACTAGGAAAACCATTGAACTATGCACAAAATACTGCTTGTGATTATGTTATATGATAACGTTACTTTCTAAATACCAAATTTTAAACCACTGCACTTAGGAACTTCTTTCTTATTATTCTAATTTTTTTTCTATAAAAGTATGATTAATTCAAACAAATATGTAAAATAGTAGCTGCATAATAATCAATCATTTTACAATTTAAAAAACTAAACAATTTTTATGGGAAAATATAACTTGGTTATAACCAAACTATCCTGCAAAGCCCAGGTACAGCATACACCAAAGGGTGAAAGTCAAGGCCAAATTTAAGACTAGGAAGTTTCAGATTTCTTATCCATTTTACTGTGAGTAAGATAAATTTCTATAAATAAGATACTAGAGCTGTAATAATTTTTTCTTTGAGCATTCCTGTGCTCTGGACCACTTTCTCTTGTTATTTTCAGAACTACGTGGGAGGGGAGGCCCATAGGGGATTTGTGGGAGGAGCAAGGTCTTTCAGGTCCCTCAAGACATCTCAGAGATCTCTTCAACATCTGGGAGCCTTCGTGATGTCCATATGCTTTGGAGGCAAAGTACTTTTCAGATGAGATAGGGCAAATCTAAAGCCTCAGACAGAATGGTTCCTGGGGGGCTGCACATCGAAATAACTCAGCCAGGTGTATGATTTGCCTCAGAGGCCTGGCTGGGTCCCAAATTACACAACAAGCAGTTTGAATTCACCATGGTGTCTTGCTTATGCAGTTAGCATCAAAAGAATTGAAAAAACAATATTCTCATCAACAGTATTTTAGATCCTTTTTTCCCCTAAATATAACTGATGAAGGAAACACTGAAGCATATGAATGACGGTATTATAAAACATTAAGTTTTACTGTTTCATTCCCTTTTAGCAGAGAAAGTCAAGCCTGACTGGACAGCCTCAGGTTTACTGACTTCAACTAAATTCCATTAGAGTCACTAAAGTTATTGGGTAATAGCCAGCTTATCATGGAGAACAATTAGCCTGACTTGCCTTTTTTTGGTTTCTAATGGTGGAAAACATCATTAGCCTGAAGCTATGTTTCTTGTTAAAATAAAGACTTTTTGACCATAACCTGATTTTTTTTCTAATTATATATGTATATAATCATATTGCCTTTATAGATTGTTCGATTTTGTACTACCAGAAAGTAATTTAGTGATATAATAACTTTGAAGCTGCTATTCCTGTTTGATGCTGCTATTCCTGATATTCTATAAATGTGGTATCAGAACATACATACGGACCATATTTCTTGTCACTGAAACTGCCTGAAGGGCTTGGAAAATGAGAGAAAGAGAGATATGAGATTATTATGGTAGATTTGAAAGTGCTTTTTTTTTTTAGTACACGTTAAATGTGATTTAATTAGTGTTACTGCTATATGCTTTCTTGTCTCCTTGAATAATATTTTTTCTTTCTGCATTCTGCCTCTTGGAAATTATATGTGGCATACCAGGAGGTTGAGGTTTTTGTCATAATTCTCTCATGTTCGTAACCTGTTTGTATTCTTTGTTGATTAAAACATAGTGTACAAGTTCTTTATTTCAAATTAGAAGCTTTGTCCAAGCTTTAAATGTCTAGAGTGTTGTTCTTCAAATATGTGAAGACTAGTAACTAGAAATGGGGAAAATAGCACTTTATAAACTAAGGTACATATGTGGCAGCTGCCATAACTGTGAGTTACTTATGTATCACAGACGTTTAGTTTGCTTTGGAAATAACCTGTGTGCTTTCTGTGCTATGCTAATTGAAGTATTCAATTTAGTTTTAAACTTCTCCTCTGCGAATAATGGGTATTCAGTGGTGCTGAAAATATTGTATTGGCTGACTTTAGTTCTGACATCTCAGACTGGTGATAGGTCTCATAAAATCACAGAATCATTAAGGTTAGAAAGGCCTCCAAGATCAAGTCCAACCTTCAACCAAGCACCACCATGTCAACTAAACCATAGCACTGAGTACCACATCCAGTGATTTCTTGAACACTTCCCTGTAGTGCGGTAGAGATAGAGCAGCAGAGATAATCTTCCTTATCCCCCTGTTTCTCCATCCCATGTTTAGTTATCGTCACATTTAAGAACGTAAACTCTAAAGTTTGCACATGTACTTCCACCTTCATAAATAGAGAAGAATCATCAATTTGCCTAAAAAAAAAACCTCTGTAGGGATGTAGTTTTGTTCATTGTCATCAATTTAGAGAACTTGTCATTTAAGAAATTCTTCTTTTGTGAAAGAATATCTGATGCCTAAAATTCTATAATTTAACTTTTCTACATTTTCACAGTTCAAACACTCCTTGAAGTAAAACCCATCTTATTTAAATTATTAAAATTATTAGACATCTTCTTGGTTACCATTTTCATTCTTCCAGTGATGTGTTTCTTCTGTCTGTATCTGCTCTTTCGCATCACTTAGCTTGCTTATTTTTTTAAAAGGTCTAAAGCTAGAAGCAATGGACCTTTTAAAAAAAACTTGCCTTTCAAACCATAAAGAAGTTATAAATAGCTTCATAATTGCTGAGCTATCATTTCCAACAAGGAAACATATGGATGGGTGGGTCAGAATGAATGCATTAAACAGGAGTAAATGATAAAAATAAGACAAAACAATCCCACTATCCTGGGAGGCAGTTTAAATATTTGGTTACCTAGAAACTTCTAGGTTTCTTTGCCAATTGGTAAAAAAGAGTATTTTGCACAATGCATAACTTGTGTAGGCTAGACCCCAGGCTGCCTAAACACATCAGTGCCTCCTGTCATGTCCTGCTGCCTTATTAAGACTTATGTTATGTAAGGGCTATCGTGCCTGGTCTTGCTGCTAAACTCATGGTCAAGTTGCAGTAATACTGCTATTATTCTTCTAGTATCAAAATTTATTTCTAGGTCCCAAATGTCCTGTTGAAACTCCATGTAATTTTTTTTCTTTTTTAATGTTGTTATTGTGAGTATTCATATCTCAAAACAGGACTGTTGGTAACTAAATCAGTTTTTGGTTGCTGGCTTCAGAAAAAAAAAAAATATTTTCCAGAAGAAGATCCAGGACTGGGGTATTTAAATAATTCATAGCAAAGAAATTGTTCAACGAAATAAATCATAATGAATTCTGATAGATGTTCTGCATTTGTTATTGGATAATGTCATGGACTAGAAATGTCCATTTATTTTGCCCCTCTGGCAGTTACTGATTCTGGAGTTAGCAAATTTATTAGCTTCAACCCATCATAAGGCAAACCAGAAAGGTAATTTAGACTTGTGATATGAAAGTAGAAGCTATTATTCCAGGACCCTAGGAAAACCTGGGAAGAGACATTTCCAGACAGATGTCGTTTGGTGGCAGTTGTGTTAACCTTTGCCTCTGTCACAAAACAAGAACATGGAAGCAGTTAGGAAAGATGGCAGAATTAAGGAAGGTGAAAGAACCCACTTGTTCATAGAGTTGGTATCTTCTTTATTTATCCATTGCTCTAGAATCCTATAATAAATTTTAAATTAATGTCTAAAATTATGCTTCAAAATCCCAGCTTTATCCATCTCTGTAGAGAAGCTGTCTGAAAAATGTATGCACCTAAATTCTGACTTGAAGATCTAGCTTAATTTGCACTTTTTATTCCTGTCTGGAGTTCTCTAGTTCAAAATATCCTCACTGATATCTTTTTGATCTCTTGCATGAATTCCACTAATAAAATAAACTGTGAACCATAGAAATGTCTGGTTAGGTTTATAAAGCAGTTTTTTACTGATTCAATTCCTTTTTTAGCAGAGGAGGAGGTGGTATCAAACCTGAATGATTTGCCCGTAAACCAGGCTGTCAGAGTACAATCAGCCGATTTTTCAAGGAGTTGCCTAAGTACTAAAAGGATATAATACTTTTGTTGTACTGTAAATGTTTGGTCCAATCCATAGAACAATTTCTAGGACAAGATATGTTTTTCACATTCTTACATGTCACTGCCATACAGCTGCCATTTGTCTCTTCTTTTTGAGAAAGTATGTACACTTGTTTCCAATGCCATTAATGATTCTGCCAACAACAGTCATGGTTTCAGTAGGATGGTATGATTCAATATGGATGTTTATTGATTATGCATTTTTTTTTGTTTTTTTGTTTTTTTTTTTTTTCACTGGATGATGAAGGGAATGCTTAAGCATTAGATATGTTTAAATATAAAGACACCTAAATGGCTGAATAAGACTGTGTTTTGTGCTCTTGTGGAATTTAGGCTGTGAGAATTTGATCAAAGTTATCTACCTTGGTGTTGTGTGTTCCAGCAACAGCAGCAGTCTTAGGAAAGAAAAAAAAGCTGCTACAAGACCACCCCATCTTCCCCTGTGGACCAAGGACTTTTTTAAGCTTCTCTGCATTTTTCAAAATAATGAAGACACTCTACAGAGCTTAACATTCAAAGAGTACTGCAAAGTATATGTACTGTCGGGTTTCATAAGGCTTAAATGCAACTCCTATAAATTCCTGTTACACTGTAGAGACTTTTGTACTATGAGGTGATAAGCTAGGTTTTCGGGGTCTTAGCCCCATGCTCAGTTGAATAGCTATGTTAAAGTGTCTTGATGTATGCATAGAATTCAAAATACCAAGCTGCAAGATTCAACATTTATATGTAACTTGAAACTGAGAATTACTCTGAATGATAGAATTCCCTCACTAGAAATTACATCAATTATTAAGGTAATAATCTATGTTCAAAAATGCTTACAGAAAGAATTAACTTCATTATATCACAAATTTTAATAACAAGTGTTAGATGATAATTTTAACTTCCTGCACTAAGAAACTGATACTTTAGTTGCTTTTTTTGTTAGAGCACTATGACATAAAGAGTTTGGGTGTTCTAAACTTCATGCAGGAGATGTGACTGTTTATAAATAACAACTACTCTGTTACTCAGAGAGTACAATCACCCATTTTCAGGGAGTTGCCTAAGTACTACAAGAATATAACTTGTCTCAGCATAGAGCAGAGGTAACAGCCTGGGAACATATCAAAATGACATGTGGTAAGAAACAGCATGTTTTTTCTTTTAAGTGGCTGAAGAGAAACAGGGAACATTTTACAGTGTTTTACCCTGGCTTTACATCCCCAAACTTTCTTCTTAAGTAATTTTAGAGATCCTAAGTATCCCACGTGTTCCAGGAGAAGATACACTGAGAATGAGACGGCATTTTCCCCAGATGAAATGGGAGTAAGTTTTATTCAATCAAATGGATAACCTAAACATAAAAGTTTTATTTCTGCCACAGCTCTTCAGCCCAGTGCTAAGCTGGGCTCAACTTGGGAACTCTGTTATAAGGTGTGTAAAGACCTTTTGAGCTTCATTATCAGAGCAAGTAAAGTAATGATCAAGCATTTCCTTTTTGTTTGACTGGTATTGGTAGATGCTGCCTGCCGCTTGTAGGAACCATAGTACAGACACATTCAGAAAAGTTTCCTAAAAGGGTAATTCAGAGGCTTAAGCACGTGCATCAATAATTTAAAAGTTTTGTCAGTAGAGAAGTAAAGTGTCTGCATTTACACTGCATCTAAAGTAGGCATCCTAAATTTCCTACCAATGTAAATTTATGGTATTATAAAAATGATAATGACATTTTAGAAATAGCTGTTGTAATTTTTGATGTATTTTGCTCCATGTAACTATATTACATATCTGCAACTTTCTTAGCTGTGAGATACTATGTTGTAAAGATCCAAACCTCATTTTGACTGATGCAGGTGACCAAAACTGGATCGCAAATTCCAAGATATCTTATGTGTTCTGCGTTGCTTTGTCACTGTTCTATCTGGAAATTCAGAAATTCTCTTCTTTCTCTAATTATTTGGTTTATAGGACTTCAGAAAAAAAGAACTAAATATTGAAATCAGACTGTGATCAACTAAAGAGCATCAAAATGAAAATTGGAGGAGAAGAAAGAAAGTAGGGTAGAGGATGGAGACAATATACTGTGTTACTTATGGCAAGAACAAAAAGACCTTATCTGTCTGCCCTTGTACTCCCTTTCCTGAATAATTTAAAGCAATAAAGTATAACAGCCAAAATGTTATATTGACTATCTGAGTTAAAGTGGCTAAAAAGAAAATCTTGTCATGATCAATATAAGTGAACTATTAAGCTGAGAAGGGTCTTCCAAAGTCATTGTTTATTAAGCTAAAGTACTGCTGTATGTTAACTCTCTGTTTTGTATTAATGATGTTCATTTCATATAGTACCAAGGATCCGATATCAGATATAGCTTAAACTCATAATTCTATCATTTATTATAGTTTAAAAAGTTATATTTAGAAGTTCTGACATGATTTGAGAACCTGCTGATTTTAACTGGTATTATTTTGCTTCACTCCAATGATCTTTCCAAGACTTATATTCTACTTTTCCTAGATGAGTGTAAAATAAGCCTAAAATCATGCATAGATACACTGCAGAAATGCTTTGTATTTCCTAGTAGTAACACAGCCCTAAAAAATTAATAATTGCATTTCTCTGTAACAGGTTACGTCATGTGTTAAATTAAGTGTGATAAAAATGTTGCAGGTATATAATTAGAATATAATTGCTTCAGTGCACACCTGTCTAAAAATGTATTTGCCTTAGTGATGTGCATAGATGTACCTAGTCTAATAATCTGCTTTTTCCTCGTAATTGGATCTCCTGCAGCTTAAACTACAACAAATTTTATATTAACCTTTCCTACGCTAGAAGGTAATATGGACATACATGATGGAAGCCTATTACGCTGCTTTAGATGAGGTTTGTTGCTTTTGCTGAACACTGAAAATAACTACTACTTTGCTTTGATATTAAAATTGAAAAGTGCATGTGGAACACAGGATGACGACCTTCTTGGGTAGAAGGGTGCAAATGTGTTCTGAAAGACATGAGAAGAACAGTTCTGTGTTAAAGTGCAAATAAACAAAACATTTTGAGGTGGTGCAGTTCAGAGCAATTCAGACCAAATATCAAACAAAACAGTAAAGGAGTGAGTGTTGCTATAAAGCACAATAGCAAAACAGGTGAGGTAGCATTTATTGCTTACAATTAAAACTGGAAGTTTATATCTCTCCAATTAAGTCGGTAGTAAGGGTTTGGGACCGTACACCATTTGTCACCACTGATTCCAATTAAACTCAGGAGTTTTCATTGTAAAATGGTGAGTAATCAATGAGCAATTAAGAGAAGAAGACCTTTAAAGTAACTTATTGTAGTAAATCTGGTACGGAAATGTGGAGGCACATTGCTATTAAACCACTTGCAGAAGTGATAACATGCTGCAGGTGACATCATTTGATGCTCTTTTAGCCTAGACTATAGTGCAAATACAAAGGTATTTAACTTCTTGAATTCCTGGGAAAACAAACAACATCTCTCTGTAAATCCTGGTCTGGAGCTTGCTGGTTTATTCCCTGTAACCAGCCACTATGACTCCCATCTTTATTATGAGTAGCTTAGAAAAGATAAATAAGGTCCTCAAAGATCAGGTAAGGTTAAGGTTATTAAAGGCAGAAAAGATGTCAATACAGGGAGTGCCAAAGGTGAATTTCAAGAAAACTGTAGCAGCTAAGGTTCAAATACATTAATTTTCCCTTACGTGCAGTAATTACTTTTTATTCCAGAACTGAAGAAAGAAAATAAGGTCAAGTTAACTTCTGGCAAGCATCATGCATGCAAACATGATTTGCATAATAATTTAAGGTTTTTTGTCAAAAAAAATATCTCTTTAAAAGGCGTCTTGTCACTTCAAAGAGTCTTTGTCATGCTGCCTGTCTGTAATCTTGTTCAATTAATATATTCCTTTTTATTGTCTTTTAAATTGCTTCACTAACACCTGATTAATCTTGTTCCTGATTTTGCTTGTTGGAATTTGTATCTATGAGGTGAGCAGCTGTTTCCTCTTGAATATGTAAATGCTTTCCCAGGAAAAATACACACATGTATGGAAAATATAAATAGATGTATTCATCAACATAGTTTGGATTTATCATCTTATCACTTTAACTATCCAAGTTAATTTAGAAAGTTATTCTGCAGAGTATCATTGCATGACTAGTGACTAATTATTGACTGGGAAACCACTATGCTGTCTGTATATCTGGACATTTGTATTTTCTCTAATTTCTGATTTGCATATTGTTTTTCATGTTACAGCATTATGTAGCCTTTAAATTGCATTCGTGTGTATAACCTACCTGCCGTAGTTGTTAAACTCAAAATCTTGCTATGGACAAAAAGGAGGACATAAATTAAATGTAAACCAAGGAAATTTATTATTTGTTGCCTTAAAATCTTAACAGGTTTTACTACGACGAACAAAGGTATTATGATTAGTCCAGTTGAAATTATACTAACAGTTAGTATCCAAATTAATATCAAATAGATCCCATTATTAATATGTTTAAAATGGTTATATCAAGCTTTGTGGTCATCCTTTTGTTGCATCTCCAATCCTACATGAGTCAGGGTGGGGCTGCAGTGAGTTGTCAGGATCCTGAATTCCATAAAGGGAGGAATTTGAAGCTGCTGATGAATTTTTTTCCTCTTCCTTAAAGGAGTGCATTTTTTTTTCTTGTCATTCCAATATTTGCTTGAGGTAGTTTAATGTTTTCTAGCATGATTTACATCTTCCTTTTTTTTTCACTGGTCTGCTACTCCATGATATATCTTAATTTACAATACATAGTATATTTTATGTAGGTGAGATACTTGTTCTTTGTTTTTGGGGCTTTACTCATTACTTCAACAGCAGATTTTGCTCACCTCTGCAGTCTGCATTTCACTGATGACCCATGAGCTGCTTAGAGTCTTGGGGAATCCAGCGTTACGCTTTGACATTGTTTTTAAGATCATCTTTTTATACATAACAGGAGATATTACCTTTTCTTGATATTCTCAGACCAGCAAGCTACAATGGCAATAAATTTTTTTTTTATGAAAAGTTTTGATTATATATACCAGTAGAGTTTACCACTCTCCATTTATATATCTACCCAGCTGAAAGAAAAAAATCCAAAATTAATATTTTTTTAATGATAAGTACAAAGACTGTTT